>CAUYSK010014691.1:0-56159 GCA_963575035.1 Avahi laniger | reverse complement strand
ATCAGGCTGGCTCACAGCAACCTCAGACTCCTGGGCTAAAGCGATCCTTCTGCCTCAGCCTCCCGAGTAGCTGGGACTACAGGCATGCGCCACCATGCCCGACTAATTTTTTCTATATATTTTTAGTTGTCCGATTAATTTCTTTCAATTTTTAGTAGAGACGGTGTCTCGCTCTTGCTCAGGCTGGTTTTGAACTCCTGAGCTCAAACAATCCGCCCGCCTCGGCCTCCCAGAGTGCTAGGATTACACGCGTGAGCCACCGCGCCCCGCCCATGACCGTGTTTTTAAAACTTCAGTTGGCAAGATCAATTTAGTGAGTAGTGACTTGCACTTTTTTTTTTTTCCGTTTTGAGACAGAGTCTCACTGTGTTGCCCGGGCTAGAGTCTGCCTAGCTCACAGCAACCTCAAACTCCTGGGCTCAAGCGATCCTTCTGCCTCAGACTCCCGAGTAGCTGGGACTACAGATGCACCACATGACCTAATTTTTCTATCTTTCATAGAGACAGGGTCTCACTCTCACTCAGGCTGGTCTCAAACTCATGGCTTCAAGTAAACCTCCGGCCTTGGCCTCCCAAAGTGCTAGGATTACAGGTGTGAGCCACCATGCCGGCCTGTACTGAATATTTAAAAAGAAAAGAGCTGGGAACCTCTGAGCCTTTGACTGAGTCGTAATTGGCTTAGTGTAATCGGGCTTTCCTAACTGCTGGGGGAAAACCCTTTTTAACAGAAGATAAAACTGGGCCTGTGTCACCCAGACCTCTCCTCCTTTCTCAGACATCAGGAAGTGATTGGGACCCAATTAAATACTTAGAGAGTACGTGTGTGGGGGGTGTCTGTGGGATCAATGCTTCTTGTACTCTCTTTTGTCTGTGGCATTGCGTCACATATAATCCCAGGCCCAAGACCACCCCTCCTGACATGTCCCTCCAGACCAGGCATGGATGCCTCCAAGGCAGAGTCCAGGCTGGGAGGAGAGCTTGGCCAAGGCTCTGTCCAGTCTTTCACAGATGGCAGTCCAACAGTCGGGTGGGGACACATGGTCGAAGGTCTGCCTGTCCAGCAGGACCTTTCGCAACCGATGGTCTGGGGGCCAAGAGCAGCCCTTGACAGCTCCCCTGCAACCATGGTTCTTAGCTTCCTTATGTTTTTAACTCTGGGCCACTTTCAAGGAAATCTTACATGCAATCAATAGCAGTGTTCTATTTTTATTGGTATACATTTATTTAATAATGTATGCATTGGTGTGCAAGTTATTTTATAAGTTGAAGTTTATAAACTTTATTTGTGATAAAAGTAAACCAGGAAGAGCAATGTCACCTTTTGATGAATGCACATGTAGAGACTGCTGCAATTTTTTAAAAAATTAGCCTCAGCATCTAATTTAATTTTGTATCAAGAAAATCTGGATTCACAGAAATAGTTGCATGTGATAACATTTTTTTAAAAATCTTATTTTATAATTGCAGGCTGCTCTTCAATTTATCTAATCCAGGAACTCACAAAGGGTAAGACAATACTTTGGATTTAGAATGGAATGAATCATTGTTGGCTTCCGGGACCTCCACATCCTCCGGCGTGGCAGGGACTCAGGAGGGAGTGCCGGAGGGAGTTCGTATCTTCATCACTTGGTAGAAAATACTTTACAATGTATCACGTAAAGTCCAGGCATTGATAGGTTTCATTCTAAGTTTCAACCAGTAGCTTTGAAATTGTTGACACTTGGTTCTGGGACAAATGGTAACATTGTAACCCTGAGCTCTCCAAATGAGCCTTTCCACTTAGTAAAAGTTAGACTGAAGTATCCATCAGGAGTGGTGCTCTCAAACAGTGTGAGGCATAATAAACAAACCAAGGAACTTGTGAAAAATGGAGTGTTTTGGGGTGTCCTGACGGTGTCCACTTTGGGAAGTCCTGTCTATATGAGGTACCTGCCTCCGGCAGGGACCAGGCTCCAGTTGAGCGTGGCAAGTGTGAGTGGAGCGTTGTATTTGCTGGTACAATCGTACGTGAGCAGACCAGCGAGCTCAGGCCAGACTGGAACAAAACAAAACAAAGCAAGAAAGACTGGGTAACTGCCTCCTAATCAATGACACATTTGCAAGGAATTCAGATCTTTACACACGCTTGGCAGGGGAGTGCTTCATTCTGAGGTATATCCAGAAATGTGTTCCTCTGGCTGCAATGTTAACTCTTTGATGTCTCCAAAATATTAACAGTTGGTGCGGAGCACATGTTCTTTGGTTTGTCTTTTTTTTCTGTCTTTTAATCACACATTTTAAAAAAGAACTACCTGAAGCACTGTTAGGAAATGCGCAGGCATCCTTCGACACACTCACTACCACCAGCTGTGCCAGGCCCCATCCTAGGCGTTCTCGCAGGCGTGAACTCACAAATCCTCAGTTTCCCTAGGCACTAGGTTCTGTGATTGTGCCCATTTTACAGTTGAGGAAACTGAGGGCCAGAGTAGTGAAGTAACTTGCCAGGGTCACACAGCCCCTCGCCGTTCAGCTGCTGTCCCCACTTTATTTCCTCTTGCTTCTCGCGGCTGCAATGCTCAGGCAACGGAACCTGCCTCTCTCTCTGGAGAGCAGGACATCTTGCCTCTGGGCCTTTGCTCTCTGTCATCCTCCATCCATCTGGCACAGTTAAACTTTGCTGTCTTCAATACCTTTTGCCCCCCACTTTGTTCTAGACCCTATGTCCTTGCCAGATCTTCACGGGTCTAGGTCCACCCCCCCGAACCCCTTCCCCTGCCCAGCACATTCTAAATATTGGAATTGATTACTGAGGGAATGTCTGTAATAGACTATGATTTTTTTCTTGAAAGAAACACATATGCCACGGTACAAGAAAGACTATTTGTAGCAATACAGCTATACCTGGATTTCTTTCTTTCTTTCTTTCATGTTTTGTTTTCTGTGAAAGTATGTTTTAACCTGGACCATCTGTTTATCCAGCCTTCTTAGCGGGAAGTGGTTAATAAAGGACTACCCTGGTCAGCCTCGGTCTCAGATGGCGCTGTGGCCACGGGCACATTTGCGGGAAGAAAGGGACAAAAGTGCGGTTGATGAAGCATGATGACCTGTGTGCTGCACAGACGCTGAGCACTCCCAGCCACTACCCGGAACTCTCTCCGCGCTTTGACTCTTCATCACGACCCAGCTGCTCTGTGCCCACCCCCATGTCACAAAAGGGACAAAGAAGAGCAGAGAGCCACAGTGACTTGCCCAAGGCCCCTTGGCCGGAAAGGGACAGAGGTGGACTGGGCTCCAGGCCGTTTGAATGCGACTGAAGAAGGGAGCTGGGTGCAAGGTTGTGAGGTGTTTGTGGGGAGCAAAGTTGGGTTGTTCACAGCTGGCAAAGGGGAACTTTCTTTGGAAAAATCCCCCAGTGAGCTGCCAGGACAGGAGGTGTCAGGACCCAGAGAGTTCAGGCAATGATGTCAGACTGCTGCCATAAGACAACGAGAGGAGTTTTGTGTTGTCTTGAGAAGGAGAGGGAGAGGAAAGAAGGAGAATGAAGGGACCCAATGGCGTGTGAAGTGGCCAGAGTGCTGCATGGGCCTGTGACCAGGTAGTGGCCCCTGGGGCTAGGAGGCTGACAGGGCTCATGAGGCGTCCTGTCTCGCTGCAGGGCAGTGCCAGGCTTGACTCCCTGTGGCTTCCAGTCTCCAGGAACCCCTGTGAGGCTCACGGTGCTCGGTGTGAGGCGGGACTTGTGTGCGTGTGCAACCGTTGAAGGGATGGTGGTGAGGCCGGTGAGTGTGCAGTGCAGGGGACAGCAGGAGGCCAGGTGGCAGACACTTGGAAGAGGCTCTGGGTTTTCAGCCCAACTTACCCAGGTCTGATAGAGCTGGGAGTCCCAGCTGATGGCTGGTTCTACACATGCTGCAGGGGTGTCTCGAGTCCTGAGAATGGGCAGGGACTCGTTGGAAGTGGTTTGTCCTGGCACCACACGTTGGTTCTTTTCTTTCTCAGTTATTATCATAAGGACAATGCATGCAACAGAGCAAGCAGTCTAGAAAGTGAACGACACTATATTCCTTTGTGGACTTTTCCAGTCCCTATCCATATGTAGTAGCAATTCTAGAGTTCCTATAATTTTGCATCCGGCTTTCGCTTTTAATGTTTTAGTTTAGGCATTTTTCCAGATTGCTACACAGTCCTCATTATTATTCTCAAGGTGGTGGGGTGGGACCAGCAGGTCCTAGGGTTGAGTTGACCTGGATTTCCTATCCTCGCTCCACCACGCGCTCTCTTTACTCCATATCACCCACCCCCAGCAAGTTAGCTGGTGTCAGTTTCTTAAATTCTCACTTGGGTGTACTCTTACCATCCTTTCCACACAGATTAGATAGTGCTCAGTAAATGTTAGCCGTCTTTACTCATTATTTCCCTCTGTAGAATGGGGCTAATACCCTATCAAGCAAGGTTATTGTGAGAATTAGAATGTGTATACACTGCCTGGCATCTTGCCGTCCATATGCACTCTCTGGCAGCTACATACCCCTGCCCTGTTTTTGTTTTTTGTTTTTTATCCCCCTGCCCTGTTTAACCCAGAGAGCTCAAGTGGAATATACATTTTTTTTTTTTTTAAGACAAAGTCTTGCTCTGTTGCCCAGGCTAGAGTGCCGTGGTGTCAGCCTAGCTCACAGCAACCTCAAACTCCTGGGCTCAAGTGATCCTCCTGCCTCAGCCTCCCAGCAGCTGGCACTACAGGCATGTGCCACCATGCCCGGCTAATTTTATATATATATACATATATATATATTTTTTTTAGTTGTCCAGATCATTTCTTTCTATTTTTTAGTGGAGACGGGGTCTCGCTCTTGCTCAGGCTGGTCTCAAAGTCCTGACCTTGAGCGATCCACCCGCCTTGGCCTCCCAGAGAGCTAGGATTACAGGCGTGAGCCACCGCGCCCGGCCTGGAATATACTCTTGTGGCACAAGTCTGAGGAAACCCTGATGGCATTAGCTTCTCTGAGTCCCCTAGGAGAAGAAACTTTTTTTTTTTTTTTTGATACAGAGTCTCACTGTGTTGCCCAGGCTAGAGTGAGTGCTGTGGCATCATCCTTGCTCACAGCAACCTCAAACTCCTGGGCTCAAGCGATCCTCCTGCCTCAGCCTCCCGAGTAGTTGGGACTACAGACATGCGCCGCCATGCCCGGCTAATTTTTTCCTATATATTTTTAGTTTTTCAATTAATTTCTTTCTATTTTTAGTAGAGACGGAGTCTCGCTCTTGCTCTAGCTGGTCTCGAACTCCTGAGCTCAAACAATCCGCCCGCCTCGGCCTCCCAGAGAGCTAGGAATACAGGCGTGAGCCACCGCGCCCGGCCTAGAGGAAATTTTTTTAAAGACTACCTTTCCCGAACTCTCAGTTGGGTGAGGTGCTGCCCTGCCACGCCCTGCGCTCCTGGGTGCCGACAAAACCGCAAAGCTCTCACCACTGGAGAGCGAGTCCCTGAAAGTGACCCCCGCCGCCCTCTCAGCGCATCAAATAGGCACTCCCCCCTGATTGACGGCAGAAGCCACCAATGTGCGCCCAGGGGAGGTCCCTTGTGTGCACTAGGGGGCGTGCCGCCTCCTCGCTCTTCTGGCCCAATCCAGGGCGCCAAAGAGTCTATGGGGCGGGGCTAGGAGCTCGGCAGCCAATAGGGCGAGCACAGCGGGGGCGGCGGGGGCGGGGCGGTCGCGGCTGGCGGCAGAAGCGGCCGCTGCGGGTCTGGGCAGGGCTGGACTGCGCGGCCGGAGCAAGGGCGGGATCCGGGGCCGGAGCCGAGGCTGCAGACGCTGTCGCTGCCGCAGGAGGGTGCGCGGAGAGGCCGGAGGCGAGCGGCGGCCGAGGTGAGGGGCGCGCCGCGACGGTTGGGGCGCCGCGGGCGGGACCTGGGGGCGCTGGTGGCAGCCGGGCCCGCGCCCTGTCAGGGCCGCCGCGCCGGGCCCGCTCGGAGCTCCTCGGCCGCAGGGAAGTGTGTCGGGCCGCGCGGGCGCGGAACTTCCTGTCTCCGTGGGAGGGGGCGTGCGGAGAAGTCATTTGGGGGCAGCCGGGGGGCGAGTGGGATCCGCCGGGGGAAGGGGTGGGAGCTGGTGAGTTTTCCGAGGCGGGACCGCTGGAGACAAGTACGGCAGCGGGCGACGGGGGCTAACGGGCTGTAATGGGGGGCGTCTGTAGGCAGCTGCAGGAGGGGCAGATGGGCGACCTCAGGAGGCACAGAGGGGCGCGATTTAGGCTGGGAAGCCAAGGGGTGCAGAGGCTCACGGGGGACACGCGGTGAGCGAGGGGTGGCGCGGAGCCGCGCCGGAGGAGCGGTGTGGCTGGGAAACGCCAGTTAGAGGGCGGGGTTCGGTCCCACGGTGGCGTGGGGGAGCGCGCGAGAGCAGGCGGGACACTTGCGGATGCGCCTTTGGGGCGCTTTGACGACCGTCCTCCATTTCCTTCCTTCCCACTCTCCCTGTCCTGGCTCAGTGTGTGTGTCTGGGGAAGGTGGGGGGAGCAAAGCCCTTCCTCCTGCAGGTCCTAAGGCTGGGGCCCAGGCAGGGGAGGCTAGGTGTGTTCGCCCTTTTGACCCTTAGAGTTTCCCCATTGAAATCGTTGAATCGGAAATGCGAACTCCCTCCCTCCTCTGGAGCTTCTGAGCCTGGCGGGACATCCTGAGAGGTCCTCCATTGGAGAGGTAGTGATTTCCGCCGCTGAATTTCATTGATTCACCATCAGAGAAGGTCGATTTTCTTTTCAGAAGGAGTTGGTCAGGGGAGCAAGCTGTGCTGTCTCCCTGGGCCCACACAGCCACAGCCACAGCCTTTGAGGTAGACACGCCCTGGGGATTCCATTGTCCGGTTGGGTGCCTGAGGGAAGGTGGCCTGGGGGGGTGCTGTGTGCACCATTCCTGGGTCTCTTCTTTGCTTTACCCCAGCTGTGGGTGTTTTTGTGGTTAAGGAGGGTAAGCTACTCAGAGTCTCCTGGGCTACTCATTACCTGTTTACCAAACACTCCCTGGCTGTCCTGATGAAAATCAAGAGACCAGCTCAAAGAATTTAAACTTGAGCTACAAACAGTGAGCTCACACCTTCCTTTCCTCCTCTTCAGTGCCTCCCTCTGCAATTATTCCAATGTGCTGAAGTTCTGTTTTAACCCTCCAGGGGAAGGGCACCAACCATGTGGGCAGTTGAATGCCAGCCCTCCTGTTCTCGCCCAAAACGTTCTTATTGCACTTGATTCATAAGCCTGCCTGCCTGCAGCCTCCTCATAGAGGCGTTGAATGTGTGCCAGTACGACTTGGATTTCTCTTGGTTC
This sequence comes from Avahi laniger, assembly GCA_963575035.1. Taxonomy (NCBI): domain Eukaryota; kingdom Metazoa; phylum Chordata; class Mammalia; order Primates; family Indriidae; genus Avahi; species Avahi laniger. Next base: position 48,863 of record CAUYSK010014691.1, on the reverse strand, counting down.
ACCTGGAAAACTTTCATCTGTGTACATTTCAACTTAATGCTGGAGTTTGGCAGTCTCCTTGGTGAGGTGGTGCTAGTTGAGATGTGAAGCCATTACATTAAACACTTTTCTGTGGTCTGTTTTTCCTTTGATAATAGTCTTGAAGCTTTAAAGAAACTGGCCATTAACCTGCTGATATTTATTACTTGGGAAAGTAACATAACACAGAAGAGCGGATGAGCGATTAGGTCTGCCCTTTGTTCACTTTTTTGGAGAAGAATAACAACCCATTTGAATGGAAATGATATCCCTAGCTCATACTGTCTTGGGAACTGCAACTTCATTACCTTTAGTTTAAATGTATGAGAAGTCATAATATTTAAATAATCTGAAAGTATGCATATGTGAAAAGCAATATCTGGGTTTCCAATGTAGCCTGCTTCAGGGAGATAAAATTGGCTTTCCCCAGTCCTGGGCACCTGGTCCACATCTCTGACAGCCAGGCATTTCTGGGAAGGGAGCAGAAAGGCATTTGTCCTTAGCTTTTGCTTCTTCACATCCCTTGAAAGTCCATGCTGACTGAGTTAAGCCTGGCATGTTGTTCAGGCTTCCTGTTTCTGAAGGGATCATCAGTTGATGGTTCCAGGATGTTATGGAATATCAAAAAGATCGCAAAGTTTCTTTAATAATAGCAATGGCACCTTGTGTTTAGAGATCACAGTAGCGTTTACTGAGTGCTCTCTGGCCACCCTCACCTGTACCTCCCAGCTGACTTGGATCTGCCTTATCTGCCATCCGATTGTGATGGCAGCTTTGTGGAGGCTGCTTAATGCGAGTAATGACCATGTTCATGTGAGTGATAGTGCTGGCTCAGTTTTTTTCCAATTAGATTGTTTGAAATGTAGCTGCATACCTGAAGGCAGGCAGCAATGCCTCAGTTATGAAGTCAGTTTGCATTCCACAAGTACAGTTCTGACTCCATGGCCACGGCAGCGATCCTTCACATATCTGAAAACATGTCCATCTGTGCCTGCAGCTCGACTCCTGATAGGTCCAGTGGTCAACCCAGGGATGACTGTGCAGGGATTTCTTTAGATTTTTAGTATTCAGGTGATTGTGCTCTGTCTGCTGAGTGGAGATAGTCTTTTTTTTTTTTTGGTTGAGACAGAGTGTGACTCGGTATCCCTGGGTGGAGTGCAGTGATGCCATTGTAGCTTACTGCAAGCTCCAACTCCTGGGCTGTAAGCGATCCTCTGCCTCAGCCTCCCTGGCAGCTGGGACTGCAGGCACATGCCACAACGCCCGGCTGGGTTTTGTTGTTTTATGTACTTCTTTCTTTTTTTTTTTTTTTTTTCCTCTTTTGTAGAGATGGGGTCTCACTGAGCTCAGGCTGTTGTCAAACCCCTGAACTCCAGCTATCCTCCTGCCTCGGCCTCCCGGAGAGATAGGATTATAGGCGTGAGCCACTGTGCCCAGCATGGAGACAGTCTTAAAAGAAGAATTCTGAAAGTATTCTGCACAGTGCAACATTTTTGGCATCTACATAGTTCCAAGGGTAACTGCTTGAGGGGCAGCAGCTATCTGAGAGCACATGTTTTGGTATTTTTTTTTTTTTTTTGAGACAGAGTCTCACTCTCTTGCCTGGAGCGAGTGCCGTGGCGTCAGCCTAGCTCACAGCAACCTCAAACTCCTGGACTCAAGCAATCCCACTGTCTCAGCCTCCCAAGTAGCTGAGACTACAGACATGTGCCACCATGCCCGGCTAATTTTTTTCTATATATATTTTTAGCTGTCCAATTAATTTCTTTCTATTTTTGGTAGAGATGGGGTCTCGCTCTTGCTCAGGCTGGTCTGGAACTCCTGAGCTCAGGACGATCCGCCCACCTCAGCCTCCCAGAGTGCTAGGATTACAGGCATGAGCCACCGCGCCCGGCCCATGTTTTGGTATTTTGATTAAAAACACACATAAAACCAAAAAACTCACTTCTTAAATTATGTATTGACTTGCATTTATTCCCATTATTGCACCTTTATCTGTTTGCTTAATAAAACTAACAAAGCATCATGTAGTCTTATTTTGTTGCTTCTTAGAATAAAGCCTTTTTTTTTAAATTTTTTTATTTTTTATTTTTTGAGACAGAGTCTCACTCTGTCACCTCAGCTAGAGTGCAGTGGCATCATCATAGCTCACTGCAACCTCAAACTTCTGGGCTCAAGCGATCCTCCTGCCTCAGCTTCCCGAGTAGCTGGAACTACAAGTGCATACCACCATACCCAGCTAATTTTTCTATTTTTTGTACAGACGAGGTTTTGCTATGTTGCACAGGCTGGTCTCGAACTCCTGGCCTCAAGTGACCCTCCTGCCTCAGCCTCCCAAAGTGCTGGGATTGCAGGCGTGAGCCACCATGCAGCCAAGAATCATTTGTATGTTTCTCCACTCCAGGCACTGAACTAGACAGAGATGAGAATATAAAAATGAATAAATTGGCATGTTCACTGTCAAAGACTTCAGCAAGAAGTCTTAAAAAGGATAAATAAGAATAAAAACTTGCTATAACTTTAGAAACTGCCTGTGCAGTGGCTTTTGTAACATATTCTGTGGCTGTATACAATTTATGTGATTTTTTTTTTCTTTTCCTTCCCAGGATATGGGATGGCAGAGCAGGAGGAACATGGATGAAGACTAGGAGCCTTGGGCTCTTGTCCAGCCTTTCCCTAACTAACCCTGAGGTCTGGAACAGTCAATACAGATCTTAGGGTCTCAGTTTTCACATTTGTAAAATGAAGGGTTTAAGGGTTCTTAACCTTTTGAGAATCTGATAACAACTGTGACCCCTTCCCAGAAAGCACACATGTGGACAGCTTTAGGGGCCTGGAGACAGATTAAGAACTGGATCATTCCATCTCTAAGCTCCCTCTCACCTCTGATATTCTGTAATCCTATTTTCCCGGTCATCTTTGAGCTAATAATAATGGTGACTTGTATTTATAGAAGACACACATTCCAAAGCACTTTCACCTCTCATTTTTTTATACTCATAACATTTCCGAGTGGTATGAGTGGCAACAGATGAAGCCACCTGTTTTTTATGATGAAAAAAGGGGTGCCAGGCTTGGCCACCACTTTGATAGGATCACACAGCCAGAGTCCTGTCCTGGGACCAGAACTGGGGCTCCTCGTTGCCAGCTTGGGGCTTTTCCATTAGGTTTGCTTCCTTGGTGGTTGTCATTACGAGTTAGGTTTGGCAGTGTAAATATCCCAGAATGTGTCGCTTGCAGAGGAAACTATTAGTTCATCTGCTGAAAGGACTGTTTTTCCGTCTGAATTTGGATCACTAAACACCTTTCTGTCTGATTTTGAAAAGGTTACTTATTTTGTTTTTGTTATTTTTTCTTGCCACATTTTTCATAGGGACAAATTGTAGGACTTGAGCATTTTGAGCAGACTTATTTAATGTTTATTGATTAAAGAGTACATTGATAACTTCTCAGTTGCTTAGCACTTAAGAAAGTAGTGAAATAAATGTTAAGTGAAAATTCCAAATGTCTGACTTGTCCCATCCAAATATGTCCTCACAGATGAGATGGTCCCTGCAGCCTGGGAGGCCTCTCCCTGGGCCCAGAGCCACTGGGTGGGTTTGAAAGTTGGGTGTGGATGTGCCAGTGACCAGGACTGTCCAACAGTGGCTTCTTGTGGCCTTCTGGCTAGATTTCTAACATTTTATGAACTGATTTTTTTCAGCTTATTGACAGTTCAGAGTCTCAGCTATATAAAGAGCTCGTGTGTGTAAAATAACTCTAAACTTTTAAAGCCTTGCAGATGTTAGATGGTTTCTGATAAAAATTATAATAAAGATGTTTTGAGGCTGGATGCGATGGCTCACGCCTGTAATCCTAGCACTCTGTGAGGCCAAAGTGGGAGGATTGCTTGAGGTCAAGAGTTTGAGACCACCCTGAGCAAGAGCGAGACCCCGTCTCTACTAAAAATAGAAAAAACAAATTAGCCATGTGCAGTGGCACATTAATCCCAGCGACTTGGGAGGCTGAGGCAGGAGGATCACTTGAGCCTAGGAGTTTGAGGTTACAGTGAGCTATGATGATGCCACTCACTCTAGTCGAGGTGACAGAGCAAGACTGTGTCTCAAAAAAAAAAGTTTTGAATGCTCAGACGTGGAAGTTGATAGTACTGCATGCAGTAGGTATCACTCAAATGTGGAGCATGTGTGGAGGAATCCACCTGTCCTCCTGTCAGGTTATATGCGATATAAATATTGGAGTGGCAGAGTTGTCGACAGTGAATTGGGGGACTCCATTAGGCTTCCATGTGGAAGTACCTGCTTTTTATTTTCATGTCACTTCCTGGGTTGAGAGCATTTGGAGGATATTTCAGCTGCTCGTGTGGAGGGAGCATTGTGGGTGAAAGGCCATGGGAGAGGTGGGTCGAAAGGGGTGTTCTGGCCGCTGTGTATGTGGTGCCCCAGCTCTGCCCACGGCTCTGTCCACCTGAGACTAACGTGACTGTCTTGCTCTGTGTAGGCAGCTCAGTGTAGGAAGTAGGCCTAGAAACAATCGTATTTCATTGTGACAATACCAGATGGGAGTATGTACAGAGTTGTGGGGGACAAGGGAGGGTGAGTCTGACTGCCCTCAGGGCACTGCAGAGAGCTGACCTTCAGGGAGGTGACTTTGGAGCGGTTTCCCAGAGCCACAGGTGCTCTCCAGGTGCAGCCGATGGGGAGGAGTGTTCTGGGCAGAGCTGCAGAGTCATAAGGAACGTGGGGTGCAAGTGGCATGGTGTGAGAGGGGGTGCTGAGGGTGGGAAGAGGAAAGGTTTCAGGTTGTGTCGTGCCTTGTATGCCAAGCTTGGGGGCTTGGGCCTTCTGGAGGATGAAGTTCAATGGGGAGCCATTCCAGGTATTAAATATAACCGGATGAAGATTTGGAAAGCAAAATGTCAGTCGAGAAGTCAGGGATGCAGATAGGGGAGGGGTGATTCAGGTGGCTCATTTTCATAAAGGTCACTTATGTCCCTGGAAGCTCAAGGATTGCCATTGATGTTGAGCAGTGGCTCAACCCTCTTATGAGAGAGGTTTCCCGGTGGGAATGGCCTCAATCTTGACTCAGTCTCTTTGCTTGAGTTTACATTTTTGGTTGGTAATGCAGCAGCTGCCTGGGTTCTGCTTCTCTTTCCATGTGGTTTATGCTTACAGACCTATGAGATTAGTATGTAACTTCCACTTCCTGCAGAAGAAAGGTAATATGTAGTAAAGTATTGAAGGTTAGAAACATGATTTTGATGCCAAGCGTGGTGGCTCACTCTTGTAATCCCAGCAACTAGGGAGGAGGCCAAGGGGGGAGGATCGCTGGAGGCCAGGAGTTTGAGACCTGTTTGGGCAACATTGCAAGACCCCCTCGAAGGGAGGAAGGAAGGCAAGGAAAGGAAAGAAAGAAAGAAAGAAACATGATTTTGGAGTTAGACAACCCTGGATTTGGGTTCCAACTCCATACTTAGGTGACTGTGGCCTTCTTTGGCCAAATGCTTCAACGTCTCCAAAAGTAGGTGTCTTAATTTGGCCTGCTGTGACAAAGCACTGTAGACTGAGTGACTTGTGAACAACAGAAATTTATTTCTTACAGTTCTGGAGGCTGGAAGTCTGAGAGCAGGGTGCCAGCATGATTGGGTTCTGGTGGGCATCTTTTTCCAGGTTGCAGACTGCCAGCCTCTCCTTGTGTCCTCACCTGGTGGACAGACGGTGAGACAGCTCCTCTGAATTCTCTTTCATTTATTTATATATATATATAGACAGTCTCGCTCTGTTGCCCGGGCTAGAGTGCCGCAGCGTCAGCCTAGCTCACAGCAACCTCAACCTCAAACTCCTGGGCTCAAGCTATCCTCTTATGCTTGGCTAACTTTGTCTATTTTTAGTTGTCTGGCTAACTTCTTTCTATTTTTAGTAGAGACGGAGTCTCGCTCTTGCTCAGGCTGGTCTTGAACTCCTGAGCTCAAGCGATCCTTCTGATCCTCCCGCCCCGGCCTCGCAGAGTGCTAGGATTACAGGTGTGGGCCACCGTGCCCCGGCCTGAGGTCTCATTCATGAGGGCTCCACCCTCATGACCTAATTAGCTCCAAAGGCCCCACCTCCTAATACCATCAAATTTAGAAGTAGGATTTCAACACGGAATTTTTTGGGAATGTATTCAGTCCATTGCACCAGGGTACTGACAGCCTTCCTCACAGATGAGGGTAGGGCTCGTGAGGCAATGAGCCCCGGGGCTCAGCACGCGTCCCCGGTCCACAGTTCTTGCTCGGTAACCTTGGCGTCCCTTGAAGTGCAATGTCTAATTAGGCAAATTTGCTAATTAATCAAACTATACCTTTAAAGTGCCTTAATTGATTTTATTTTATCCAATTCTATTGAAAATCCTTCCAAAAGGTGTTACTCTTTTCTCCAGTCAAAGTATATTTAGTGTGTTTGGACCTTTTCTTGGGGACTCAGGGTCGTAAGAACTCTGTCACAGGTCATTGGTCCAGGCGAGGCCTCAGGCCCTACACAGAATACATTCATGTCCTGGCACTTACAAGGCCTGTCTTCTCTCTTCTCATCACCTCTGAGCTTCTGTCTCTTCTGTCCTTTTGTCCGGGGAGGGCCTGAGGGTGGTCGTATCCTCTCTGGGTTTTGAAGGCGCCCCGCCGTGCAGAGGCCTTGCTCCCTTGTGGGTTGGTGATTCTGTGCCTGAGTTTAACGTGGTGGGTTATAGGAAGCCTGACCCTGCGATGAGGGAATGGAAGGGAGCCTGTATGACGTGATGACAGCTCGTATGGGGGTGATTAACAGCAGGACTTACAAAGTATTATAAATGATAAAGCTGTATGTTCACTGATCAGATGTGTGAAATAGTGTTATAAATAATAATTATAGTCAAGGTTGTAGAATTACAGTTTCTCCTTGTTTCCCAAATTGTACCAGTGCCCTCTTACTTGCAGAATTAATATTCAGGTAATAACTTGACTTTATAATTAAAATAAGTATATATAAAAGCAACTTGGTTGTGTAGGCATTTGCACTTTTCCAAGAAGTTTCCATAGCCCTCGTTTTCTTTTCAGAACAGCCTTGATGATTTGCTGCCCCCTTTATCATTCAGAGGGGGAAGAGAGGGAGAGCTGGAGAGGTCAGTGGCTTTGCCGGAGCCCACCAGCCACAACCCCACAGGGGCCTCTGAGCCCATCCCCAGAGCCCCCGGGGAGGCTAGTTATGGGGCATCTACCTGGACCTGCAGGCTGGTCTTTAAGGCATAGAATCAACCATGGCTAGTGTTTGGAAGTTTCCTATTGAATTAAATGAAATTTGATTATTATAAAATGATATCCAAACTGTAGTTTGTGAACATTTTCATATTTTAAACTATGTTTGTGTTCCATTATACCAAATTACGTTGTCGCCAGCTGTGTATGCCAAGATTGTGAATTGTGGTCTTCAGAGGAACCACAGAGCAGGCTCTGCTCCCTGCATGGTCCTGCAAGCCCACCATTAGTGGGTTTTGTAGCTGACTGATTGGCTGGAGCTGGCCTCCCTGCTCGCAGTTTAGCTTGGACATAATGATGTTTAAATTAAGCAATTGCAACCTCTGCACCCACAAATGTATCATCAGATAAGGAGTCTGGACGTGTGCCACAAAGGAGGACATGCCATGAGTGGGGACAGAATCGGTGGTGAGGGGGCTCACCGTCTGGGACAGACCCCTGTGTTCCGGGGTTTACCGAGGGACCATACAAGAAGACTTAAGTTCCTGCTCACTTAATTCTTACAACAGGACATTGTTCATGCCACTTGACACACTAGTAAAGCGAAGCTCAGAGAGATTGTGACCTTCAGAGGTCAGTGTCAGAGTTGACTCTCAGCCTGACTCTGAAGCCCACACTCATTTCATTTTATCTTGCTGCCTTGAATAAGTAAATTCTGAGTCACTCAGGCTTAGATGAGAAAATTTTTAAAAATTAATTTTCCTTCTCCGTCTCTGAGAAACATAGAAATGAGGCAGATTGTGTGGTTTTTTTTTTTTTGGATACCTGAGCAGGGACTTTAACTTATGTGGTCTTTTGATTTAAAACAGGATCTGTGCCTGCAACTAACTTGGCTAAGGTAATCTCAAAGTTTGCAGTAATTTATGCAGCAGGGAGATAGGGCGGAAAAAGGGGAGCTGTTGGCATGTAGCCAAGGCAGTGGGCGAGACGCGTCCCACTTGAGACAGGACGAGGATTCCAGAGGCCCTGGCTTAGGAGTGCTGTTGCCTTACCTTCGACAGCTGCGTTCTAAAAGGCGTCGTATGCCATTGAAGAGTGGGTAGTCGAGGGAGAAGAAATTACTTTTCCATAGAGCACTGTACTTTGTAGAATTATGAAAGATCTTCACATTTTGTTGATACTGTGGTATCAAATGAAGAGCATTTGCTCAGGTGTATTAGAGCAGATGTTTATTTTTATGCTTGTGATAATCAACATTTTTGATTCAAATAACTTCTTTATGCTTTCTTGTCTCTTTTTTTTTTTTTTTGAGACAGAATCTCACTGTGTTGCCCGGGCTAGAGTGCTGTGGCATCAGCCTAGCTCACGGCAACCTCAAACTCCTGGGCTCAAGCGATCCTCCTGCCTCGGCCTCCTGAGTAGCTGGGACTACAGGCATTTGCCACCATGCCCGGCTAATTTTTTCTGTATATTTATAGATGTCCAGTTAATTTCTTTCTATTATTTTTAGCAGAGACGGGGTCTCGCTCTTGCTGAGACTGGTCTCAAACTCCTGACCTCGAGCAATCCTCCTGCCTCGGCCTCCCAGAGTGCTGGGATTACAGGCATAAGCCACCGCGCCCAGCCTGCTTTCTTGTCTTTAAGGTCTTTTAAAAATCGAGGGTGCAACATAGAAAATAGAGTTTTCTGAATAAAGAATTCTCTTTGTAGCTTACCTTCCATGTGCATAGAGGTTTTTGTGTATCTTAGATTGAGTAACCTATTGACTGCCAGCTTGTACCAAACTTCAGAAGACACAAAGAGATACGTTGACAGTGATGTGTTGAGGTTATTAGTTTGAACGTGAGGAAGCTATAGGTAGTGAGATCAGGTGCTTAGTCCCAGGTCACCCAGGTTGTAAATAGGGGAGAAGATTTGAAGCCTGCACTGACCTCACTGTTTTCTTTTCAGTAACCAACACTGTTACAATTCTATGCCTCAGATTCCCTTAAATATTTTCTCAAATATTTTCCATGTTTTACCATCGTCTTTAAAAAGATTATAAATGGTTTTATTATCCTGTTGATGTAATGATATTAAAACATTCCCTAGTGCTGGACATTTTAGGTTATTTCCACTTTTTTGCTAACGTAGATGAATTTGGAGTTTACAGTTTCATTTTTATTTTTTCATCTGTGTAATTAGTTCCTGGGAATAAATTCCCAGGAAGAGAAATCTTGGGTTAAAGGGTACAGACATCTTAAGAGTGCTTTGAAAGAAAGCCTGTTCTGCTGCTTGTAAGTTTAGTTTTCTGATATTTTGGGTGGAAAAATTGGGATTCTTTCTCTTTAAGGTACCTTGGCCTTCAGAACTTTCAAGTGTCTGTGAGATAAGAAACTTCTGTGAGGGTTTCTTGAGTGAGTCACATTTCCTTCCTAAGTTTCTGGATATCATTTTACTTGAATTGGTTAGTTTACTTTCATGAGCAAGAAACATTTAGAAAGTCCTTACTGCTTTATTATTAATTCCCTGAGCTAATATTCGACATTCCCAAGGTTGTACATGTTTGTGGTCGCATTCTTCATCAGCTCTGTACTCTGAACCACAGTATCTCATGGAACTTGTTCTAGATTTCTTTTCCTCATGTTTGCTTACTGGGGAAGACTACAAGCTTGTTTTTGCTGGTATCACTCGTAAATCAGGACAGGCCGGGGGTCATGCCATGCTTTGGAGTTTGTTTCTGTGGCTTCTAGGTACTGCTCTCATGGGTGTTCTGATCTCTGTTCATTGCTAGAGACAAACATCTCAAAGGGAACATATTGGGAGGTTAATAGCATTGGTGCTTACTCTCCTTGTTTGTTTATTCTGAGGTCTGCTGTGTCCTTACATCATGTCCCCTCCCCGTGGGCTGACTTACTTTCCCACCTTCCACTGTCTCTTAGCTGTTTACCCTCAGACTGAGGGGAGTCCTGTTTTCCTGGCGGCTCGTTTTCCAAGGTCTGTAAAGGACAAAGTGCTTAGCAGGCACAAGAAGGGGCTTCAGGTGGGGAAAGTGGCTGGTCCAGCCGACCTCAGCTCTTGTCCTTGGGTCCCCTCTTTCGGTTCCTGCTGCCTCCGCCATGCCACCCACCCTTCCCCCGGTGGCTGTTTCTCTTTTAGTTCTCTGGACTCACTTTGGGTAAAAGCTCGCTTTTCTTGGTTCCTCTTATCCTAGCTAAGAAAAGCTGATGCTCACAACGAAATAAAACAGAGACTTTCCTACGTACTAAGGTAGAAATAAGAGGAAACCATCACAAACAACACAAGCATAACAAGCGTTTTGTTTCCCAGGCACAAGCTGGCTTTCAGTGCCCACAGTCTAGGGCTAGTCTGACTGTGCTGGCTCTCCTAGGTGCTGCCCAGCTTCCTGTGTCCCCTCCTACCCCTGTTTATTCTGTCAGCAAATCTAAATTTTAGAGTAATGCTTTGCTCTGTGCTTGGCATTCTGCGTTTTTATCACAAACGTGGAAATTGTACTTTGCCCTGGTTTTTACAGATGCCTAAACATGTCTAGGTTGCTGTTGCCTAGGCAACTGGCTGAGCTGTTGGTTGTGTGTGTGGTGAAGGCCCTGGCAGGGGCTGGATGGGAGCCCCAAGTCATCCTCAGAGCTTCTCAGCCAAGCTGACATTAACCACCAAGCCCCAGAGGCATATGCTCTCAGTGCTCTTTGTCCTCTCCAGGCTTGCTGTTTTATTACCCTGTGAAATCCCTGCTCAGCTGCCCCGGGCTTGGCTGGGTGGCATGGCATGAGGCTGCTTTGAGACTGGACTTTTGGTAACTGATCATGAATCCTTAGCAGCCCTTGACCCAGGCTTTATTCTCGGCTGGACGACAGGGTGCAAGGGCTTCTTGTGCTCTCCCTTCAAGTTTCTTCTGCTTCTCAGACCTAGGGCTGGTTGCTGGGGCCCGGGGCTGGGCCTTGCCCTAAAGTCCCACAGAAACGGGGCCTTCCAGGGCGCCACAGGGGTGTCCTGACCACCTGTAAGTCATGGGAAAAGTTAATGTGTCTGGATCGCTGCAGTGCTGCGGTATGTCTCCTTTTATGAAGACTGAGTGAAATGGCTGGTATAATAAATTCCAGAATGATATCCTTTGTTATTTTCTGTAATGCTGCTTTTATTTCCTTTTGTATTTATTTCCTTCCTTCTTACTCTTGCAAATGTGAGTCTGAAGTTGCTGATGAGGGCTTCGGGCTGTCTCATTATCTCCCTTTAAAGCTCACATGGTCACTTTCCTTGAAGTTTTTTTGTGTGTGCACTTGTTTCCAGAGTAGCTATTTTGGACCTGTGCTTTTCTGTCTGCTACTTCTGTCAGGAACTTGCAAGTTCATGAAATTTAGAAATAGTTTAACATAACATGTGCTCTTACTAATACGTAAAGAGATGAGGGAGTGGAAAACCTCCTCCAATCCCTGCCCTCCAAAAACTTGTGTTAGCAGTGTGATTGGCAGAGATGGAGACAAACTCTCTCAGCCCACTGGGAACTCCTGGGAGTGCCAGGTGGGAGGGGGTATTCCCTCCCTGGGGTAGAGTTGGCAAATGGCCAGTCCCCACAAAGGCTGTGAAGCCTGCTCCCCACTCCCTCTGCAGGTCCCTGCTGTTGAGGAGGGACTGGCTTTTGGGGCCCTGACCTGGGACCCAGGTTGCTTTACCTGAGAGGAGGGCCCCTCTTGGGAGGCAGGGGACAAGGACAAGCCTCTGCTGAGTTCCAGTCTTGAGCCAGCCAGTGCAGTGGGCTACAAGTGTGTAAGTGAGTCATTATTAGGTAAGGAGCTCAGCAGCCGGATTGCCTGGGCTTGAATCCCAGCCCTGCAATTTATTGTGGGACCTAGCTCACCTTTGAAATGGGGGTAATGATAGGATTGCTGTGTGGGTTGGATGAATGAATGCATCTGTGCCTGAACCTGGGACAGCGCCGCACTGCGCCAGCTCCGTGGAGCACGACTGCCGGCGTGCCTCTGAGCCTCCCCGCCCTGCTGCCACGTGACTCTTTGATTCCCGCTTACGGTTGTGGGGACAGGCTCGGAGAAGCTGACTGACTCTTCAGAGCCAGGTCCGTCTCAAGGTTCTGACTTCAGTGTGTTGATGGTCCCCCACAGAGGCCCCGGCTCCCCTGGAAGTTAGGGAGTCACTGCTGAGGGACCGCCCCTCCAGGCTGTGCCCATAGGCATAGTTTGTAGATGGACTTTTTTTGGAGACAGTGTGTCACTCCGTTGCCTCGGCTAGAGTGCTGTGGCATCAGCTCACAGCAACCTCCAACTCCTGGGCTCAAGCGATCCTCCTGCCTCAGCCTCCCAAGTAGCTGGGACTACAGACATGCGCCACCATGCCTGGCTAATTTTTCTGTATATTTTTAGTTGTCCAGCTAATTTCTTCCTATTTTTTTTAGTAGAGACGGGATCTCGCTCTTGCTCAGGCTAATCTCGAACTCCTGAGCTCAAACGATCCACCAGCCTTGACCTCCCAGAGTGCTAGGATTACAGGCATGAGCCACCGCACCCGGCCTTAGATGGACTTTTTAATGCCTTGGTTACACACACATCCATGCACTTGTAAAGCATTTTTATCTTCTTGTATATTAATGATGCTATGATTATGATTAATAAAATACCAGTTTATTTTAAAACTCGAATTTACAGTAGTAGCCTTTTGTCATCTTGATTTCCTAAATCATTGAATGTGAAAAATACTATCATCTAGGGATCTAGGGACCTTGTTGATCTTTAAAAAGGGTCCTTTCATGGGGGGGAGTTCAGTAGAAGTTCAGTGTTGCCCTTTTCCTGTGCCATCTTTTGGTGTCTGTCCTTCTGTCTTCTGGCGTCTGCTTGCCTCATGGGTCAGGGTGTGATGGGGAGGTGGAGCCCCTAGTGTGGCTGGACTGAGTAGTAAACTAGAAGCAGATTCAGGAGCCCAGAATCCAAATCAGGTTCAAACTGGGAGAATGAAATCTCTGTTGGCAGCAAAGAAGGTTCCTGTATCCAGGGACCCTGAAGGAATTTTGCTGAGTCCCTTAATTCTCTGGGAGCATTGCTCTGTCTCACTGACATCTGTCTCTCCTAGGGTACTTTAGTGGTGCTGAGTGATTTTTTGTTTTTGTTCAACAACTTCCTGTACTTTTCCCTGCTCCCTCCCTAACCTGGAGTCTAAGTTTCCAAGTACATTCCCAAATCCAAACTGCAGACTTATAGGCTGGGGACTGCCCTTGGCTAAGCTAGTGATTATGGGGGGCCAGCCCCTTCTCTTTTCCAGGAAGCCTCTAGTCTTTGTTAGATTTTGCTCTATAATTTTACTGCCCTACTCACCTATCCTTGGTTCTGAGACACATGAGTGGAACTCAGCAATGTTTCTTGACCTGTATTTGGGTCTCATATTTCCTTCAAAATTTCATGAAAATAGGCTGGGCGCGGTGGCTCACGCCTGTAATCCTAGCACTCTGGGAGGCCGAGGCGGGCGGATTGTTTGAGCTCAGAAGTTCCAGACCAGCCTGAGCAAGAGCGAGACCCCGTCTCTACTAAAAGTAGAAAGAAATTAATCGGACAACTAAAACTACATAGAAAAAATTAGCCGGGCATGGTGGTGCATGCCTGTAGTCCCAGCTACTCGGGAGGCTGAGGCAGAAGGATGGCTTGAACCCAGGAGTTTGAGGTTGCTGTGAGCTAGGTTGACGCCACGGCACTTTAGCCCCGGCAAAAGAGTGAGACCCTGTCTCAAAAAAAAAAAAATTTCATGAAAATAGATTCTCTCCCTCTAGAAATAGACTCAGACATTTTTGCATGCAATTCCAATGAGTTCATAAATCTCCTTTCATTTATTCAACAAATATTTGAATGTCTTCCATGTGCCAGGCATGGTTCTAGGCCTTGGAGCCACAACAGGGACATGGCAGAGCATGATTAAACACTCTGGCCCAGTGTGGAGGGGGGCCAACCTCGGTGGGCTGGGGAGTCCAGGCCTCATTCTGTCTGCCTGAGGCCAGGCTTGTTGCCAGCCTCCCAGTTCCCTTCCAGCCTTTACCTCCCTGAACTGGTTTTTGACCTCACAATCATTATCATATGATTTTTTAACAATTAATATTTATTGTGCCAGGTGCCATACTTTTCTTTGCATGATTACACTTATGCTCATGACAACTTAGTCGTGCAGGTGAGAAAGCTGGGCCTAGTGGAAGTGACAGGCCTCATAGCTGGGAAGTGCGCTGTGTGCCTGTCATCAGTGTGCAGCTTGGGGTTGTAGAACTCAGCAAGCCAGGCCTAAGGACACCATCAGAAATGCCCACAAAAATTAAGTATATCCATTTTGTCTGGGACCATTTACATTGTGTTACTCACAGTCAGAAGTGTAATTTTGAGTCTGAGCAACATAGTGAGACCCTGTCTCCACAAAAAAATAGAAAAATTAGGTGGGGTGGCACATGCCTGTAGTCCCAGCTACTGTGGGGGCTGAGGCAGGAGGATCGCTAGAGCCGGGAGTTTGAGGTTGCTGTGAGCTATGATGACGCCATTGCACTCTAGTCCAGTGACGGTGACAGACCCTATCTCCAAAAAAAAAAAAAAAAAATGTAATCTTGACCTGACTGTCACCTCACAGTGCTTTACTTGAGGAGGGAAACATGGGTGGACCATGTTTTAAGGCCTCTACCTGGTGGATGTTATAGACACTTGCAGTTATCAGTGTCTATATTTTTACTGTTAGCAAATTGCATAATCACATCCTCAGTCCCAAATAATTGCCCTGTGAATGACATTTGAGATGCATGTTATTTAGTTCTTGGCTGAGGAGATTTACGTGCACACCGGTTTTTCCGCACCAGATAGTTGTTTTCTTGTAACTTTTAAGGCACTGCTCAATGGACACAGTAGTTTCCTGAAAAGTTGCTTTAAAAAACTTTGTCTCTTTTGTGGAGGGTGGAATGAAACAGTTGTGATCTTGACTCAGCCCAGACCTAACAGGATCATTATTCTGACTGGTAGTTTGCAAGCTGCCATCCTCCTGGCATTGATAGCTGCTCATTCTTTAAATATTTACATTAATAGCTTTGCAGCTCTGTCTCCTTCTAAGGCTTGCCACACTTCATGTCAACAGAAAACTGCACCTTTGGAGTTACTGTGAACATGACTAAAAGCCCCAGTTAAGTTTTTCTGCAGTCAGTTGGGCTGCATTTGGCTCTGTGCTAATTAAATGTTGCAGCATCCAGTTATTCTTCCTGGCAGTTGGGGTCCGGAGCAGCCCCGAGACTGGGAGGGGGGGGACACTGTCCCCTTTGTGCAACCAGGAGTGATTGTTGGAAGCAGGGTCCTGAGGGAGTCAGGAAAGCAGTCTAATTGGAGTTTCCAGTCTAAGGGGGTGAGATGTAGTCAGGGGAGTCCTAGTGTGACGTCCATTGAGGTGGAAACCAAGGGTTGGGGTGAGTGGGGGGTCGCTGAAAGAGAGAAGGATCTCTGAGCCAGGAGGAGGCAGCTGTTGTGGCTGTTGTGGCTGTGAGGCTGTAGTTCCAGGTGTGGATGTGCGGGGGTCCTCGGGGGGTTACAGAGGAGCCCCAAGACCTTTCATATGTCAAGATTGCCCTAGACTGGCCATGTGGGACCCGTGCACTGGGCTCTTTTTCAGTGTGACACTCCTCACAGACAAGGCCACTGAGTGGTGCCTACCTGAAACCTGTGTCTTGCCTTCTAGACCATGCACAGGGACAGAGACCCCGGAATTCCCGCTCATGTGCAAGGCCTATGTGGGCCTCTTCCCTGGGTGCATCCTGCTGAGGGTGGGCTGGACCACAGCATGCACATGCCTCTGGTGGAAGGTGGCCAGATGGTTGCTGTGTGCAGGGTATGTGTGTGGACAGAGCGTGGAGTGCAGGCTGGTGTGTCCCCACAAGTACACATTAGGGTCCTTGTGGTGCAGAACACTGCCCTGGATTCATGTGTATCTGGTTTCCGGAAGTGACAAAATCCACGCTTATTTTATGGGTATACTTGGGGGTATCCCTCCCTGTCTTGACATGTGGGACTTGGGGCCACGCCTGGAGTACCCAGTGCATGGGGAGGTGGGTTCGAGAGCACGCTGGTGCCTCTGCCCAGTCATTCTTCCCAGTAAACAGCAACACGTGAGGAGGACCACTAACTGCTGTACCGTCTTACCCAAAATTCTCCTCTAGGGCTTTGCTGATGACATCTTTTGGATTTTGTTAGCTTTCTGGCTCAATATCAGAAGGATTCCAGTCTACATCGTGGTCTTCTTTAGAGCTCATATTTTATTTCCGCTTTAGCTCAGCGGACTTTAGCCTGGAGGAATCCCAGTGAAGAGTTTTAACGTTGACTTATGGAACTTTTCCCAGCTGCAAACCGCAGATACTCTGGCACAGGGGTGAGTAGCTCTTGTAGAGACAAGTTAGTTCACTTCTTCAGCTGTGTAGAAGCTCCTGGAAACTTTTGGGGCATATTCTTCTTGGGACAAAATTCTTGTCCTCTTGGAGGGGAGAGAAGTGGGGTCTTGGTCCCACAGTACACATGGTGGTCTCCCCTCCAGGAAGAACTACCAGGTTGAGATGGAAATGTACCTGGAAGCATTTCACCCAAGGCATGGTAAACCTTGTGACTGTTGTATCCTTTAGTTTTAAAATGTCCTTTCTTTCAGTGTTGGTGATAAGAGCTGGTAGTTTTGTTGTTTTTTTTTTTGAGACAGAGTCTCGCTTTGTTGCCCTGGCTAGAGTGAGTGCCGTGACGTCAGCCTAGCTCACAGCAACCTCATACTCCTGGGCTCAAGCAATCCTCCTGCCTCAGCCTCCCAAGTAGCTGGGACTACAGGCATGCGCCACCATACCCGGCTAATTTTTTCTCTATATATATATTTTTAGTTGTCCAGATCATTTCTTTCTATGTTTTGGTAGAGACGGGGTCTCGCTCTTGCTCAGGCTGGTCTTGAACTCCTGACCTTGAGCGATCCACCTGCTTTGGCCTCCCAGAGTGCTAGGATTACAGGCGTGAGCCACTGAGCCCGCTCCAAGAGCTGGTAGTTTTTAAGAGTATTCTTACTTGACAAAATAAAAAGTTACCAGTGTTATGTTACTCTCCCCCTAAGTGTGAAACAGTTTTATTGAGTTATACTTAGGTAATAAGATGCCCATATTCCAAGTGTACAATTTGGTAAGTTTTGACTTAGGAATACATTGTTAAACTGTTACCACGAGCACTGTGATTAACGTATCCATCACCCTCCAAGGTTTCGTTCTGCCACTTTGGAGTCCCTTTTGCCTCTCCCTGCTCCCAGGCCACTGCTATTCTGCCTTTTGTCACTCTAGACTTGTTTACATTTTCTAGAATTTTATATAAATGGAATCATACACTGTGTACTTTTTTTAGTCTGGCTTCTTCCCTCAGCAATTATTTTGAGATTCACCCACATTGTAGCATTTATCAGTTAATTTCATTCTTAATCTGTTGTATGAATATGCCTCAGTTTGTCTGTTTACCTCTTGGTGGACAGTGGGCTGTTTCTAGTTGGTGCTATTACAGGGGAAGATGCGTGAACATTTGCATACAACTCTGTGTGAGACGTCTGCTTTCATGTCCCTGAGGTAAGTACCTGGAGTGGAATGGCTGGCTGATAGGGTGGGTGTGCCGTTGCCATGCTCAGACACTGCCAGGCTGTTTTCAAAGTGCTGCTCTACATCCCGTCCACCAACAGTGGGCAAGAGTCTGGTTCCCCCAGTTCTAGCTCACTCTTGCCATCACTGAGCGTGCTCAGTCTTTTTAATTTTTACCGTTCTGGTTGGTCTCTAGTGGTATCTTATTGTGGTTTCATTCGCATTTCCCTAGTGACTCCTGGTGTTGTGCATCCTTTCCTGTCCTTATGTGCTGTCTGTGTATCTTCCTCAGTGAAGTATCTATTCAAATCACTTGCCCATTTGAAAATTGAGTTGTTTGTTTTATTAGTTAGTTTTGAGACTCCTTTATATATTTTGGATACAAGTCCTTTATCCAATATGTGATTTGCAAATATTTTCTCTCACTCTGTGGCTTGTCTCTTTATTCTTATAACACTGCCTTTTGAAGAGCAGAAGTTTAAAAAATTTGATGAAGTCAATTTGTTCTTTTATGGTTTGTGTTTTTTTGGTCAATGTCCTAGCTAAAATCTTTGCCTAATCCAAGGTTGCAAATGTTTTCTTATGTCCCTTTTAGAAGTTTGATAGTTTTAGGTTGTACAGTTAGGTCTGTGATCCATTTTGAGTTACTTTGTGTGTAGGGTGTAAAGTATGAATTGAAATTTATGTTGTTGCCTGTGGATATCCAATTGTTTCAGCACCGTTTGTTGAAAAGTTTTTTTGGGAGGGAAATTCCAATCAGTGAAATGCAAAGGACTGGGAATCGTGGTTCTAGGCACATGAATGTCTTTCCCTTCGTGACTGTTCACTGTGCTCCTGAGCGTCACACAGCCTGGCTTTTTCTTTATTTCATTTCTATGTCCCCAGCTCCTTAATAGAGGCTCTGTCATTGGATAGGGCATGGGAAAGGGACAGGGCAAAGCCTACTGGGATCCTGTGCAGCCTCTCTCCTACTCTGGACCACACAGAGGCTATATGGACTTTCTGGTTGTTGGGTTCTGGGCAGTGTGTCATTTCTAGACATGACTATGGTGGGTAGGTGGGGTGGGGCCCAGGCTGAGGAAGGTGGGAGGTTCCCCATTCTGCAAGGGCTGACAGCCATGAGACCTGCCACCAGACCAGGGGAACATGGCTCCCCTCTGGGCTGCTGGTCCTGCTTGGGTCTGCTTTATGACTGTGTGGGGGAGTGGCACGGGGTGTCGGGTGTTTTTTCTTCTTTTCCCTTCAGTCACAAAGCAGGCCTGGGCTGTCTCTGCGTTTATGCCATTGTCCAACAGCTTCCCAGGGCGTGGTAAAGTCTTCATATGCTTCTCTCTCTCTCTCTCTTTGTTTTTTGTTTTTTTTTTTAAGACATAGAGTCTTGCTATGTTGCCCAGGCTGCTCTCTAATTCCTGGGCTCAAGCAATCCTCCCACATAGCTGGGACAGCAGGTGCAAGCCACCATGCCCAGCTTGTCTGCTTTTTGACCTGTGGGCATTGGGTCCTGATTCATAAACTACTGGTACTACAAGTACTGCCACAAGCTAACAGTTATGGAGCTTTCCTCTATTCTAAGCACTTTATGTGTATAACCCATTTGGTCCTCACAGCAGCCCTATGAGGTGGCTACAGTCCATTTTATAGATGGGGAAACTGAGGCACAGAGAAGGTGAAGTCTTTGGGCCATGCTTTGCAGTTGTTGAACGTTGAGGGGATAGATTTGGTTTAACATTTTTCATTAACTCTTAAACATAATAGAAAGAGTGACTCTCTTCTGAGCCATTTCCTTATCAGCAATGGGGAGGTGTTGGGCTGTTTGACTAGATTAAAATTCTTTAGTGGCTCCCTGTTATTATCATACTAAAATCCAACTGTATCCTCTGGCCCCTGCTTACTGCTTCAGCCTCATCTCTTGCTGCACTCCTGAACTTCTTGCGTTTCTCCCTCCTCAGATTGCTTTCTGCAGATCTTCTTGCTTCTGCTGTGAATGTCCTTTCTTCCCACCTTTGCCTGCTGAACTCCTGCTCACCCTTCAAAACTCAACTCTAGTCCCCCCACCCCTGCCCCACCCAGGTGTCCTGCCGCTGGGCCTGCAGAGTGCGCGGTCCACACCTGTCCAGTGCTCCTCACATCTGGTACCACTGACTACCTGTTTGTCTCCTCCTGCAGGACTAGGAGCTGGGTGAGAGTGTAGGAACTACCTTTTACATAGGAACCCACAGTTCTTAGCTCTGCCTTAGCATGTCACAGGCAGGCAGACATTTGTGGGCTGAACAAATGCTTGAATGAATAATATGAGGACTCTACCATCTAAAATTTTCCTGTTTTTTTCAAGGAGTATCCCTCCTTAGCTGAAGCCTGTTGGCTTGTTGACCACCTATGACTGCAAGTGCCCAGGGCTGCCCTCATGAGCAAAGTAGCATTGACTGACCACAGAAATGAGATGAATTTAAAAAGCATCTTTCAGTGATTTGTTTAAATCTTGAACTGGCTTACACGGATTTTTTTTTCCCATTAGAAGAATGAGCTTTCTATTACGTTAAGAAACATACTATTTCTTTGACCATATTTTAGATCATGGATTTAAGTTTCTACATTTTTTTTCTCAAATGTGTGTGATGCCATTGTAATTTTTATGGTAAACTCAACAATAATTTGAATTTTTGAAAATGTTCCTGTGGAATGTGGGGGCCGTGGCTACCATGGATTAGAATAGATCAAGTTCAGTGTCTCTTTTTGAAAGAGAAGGAACTTTGGAGAGAAATGTTAACTGAACTGCTTTTAGTACAAAGAGCTATTTAGAAATGTTTTGCTGCATTTCACTGAAGTCTTCATCCCTGTGACTATGAGATGTTACTCCTGAGCTTCTGTAGTTAGGAGTTAGACTTTTAGCCAATGCGCCCAGAGGCTGGACTCTTATGGGCTGTTGAGATTTGAATCTTTGAACCAAATTTTCAGTTCATTGCATAATGTATTTTTTCGTTTAATTAGTAGGGGGCAGGATTAATCAATCTCAGGAAAGTAGAAGGTTGAATTGTGTCTCGATGAAAATGAGTTCAAGTTTTATTTGCTGTGGTCTCCTGCTCCTGTGGTGTGCCTGTCATTTTAGGCTGAGTACCCCTCTGGCGAGTGTCCTTGTCTATGTGGGCTCTCTACATGTGAGGGGACCTGGCAGTGGCTATGAAGTAAAAGTGCTCAGGGACCATCTTCTCCTTGTCTTTGATGCCTGGGACAAACCTAAAAGACAATTTTGTTTTTTCTTTCATGTTCTTTGGAAACAGGCATTTTAAAATGTAATTCCTGGAGGTTTTTAAATAAAGAGTGAATGTACCACTGTTCTTCTGAACATGGTTCCATGGGTGTGTGTGTATAGTGGTTGTTCCTGGACTTGGGGGTGGGGTATTGTGAACTACCTTGGTAGGTGATCAGTGAGGTCCCTCAGGAGCAGAGCCAGCTGTTTAGGGATGTGTCTAGGGCCTAGAGATGGAGTTCTGTGTGGGAAGCCAAGCAGTCCATGTAGAAACAGTGGCGATCAGCGTCTGAGCACCCACCATGTGGCAGGTACTTCACATACACTGTATCCAGTTCTCACTGTAGCTCTGCAAGGTTAGTACATACACTGTATCCAGTTCTCACTGTGCTCTGCAAGGTTAGAGCTGTTGTCACCTTTTTACATAGAAAGAAAATAGAGGCTCAGAGAGGTGGTTAAGATATTTGTTTAAGGTCACATAACTAGTAATCGAGAGTCAGGATTTGAACCCAGCTCAGTCTCGGTGTGTTATGCGTAGATTCAGATGCACACCCCACCTCCCAGTCATTGGAATTGTCTTGTTAATTACGTATCAAGGGTGGGGTGGACTCTACAGGCTGTCAGAGTGGTCTGAGGGGAATTGTTAGTCAGGGACGGCTTCGTGGAGGAAATGGAGTATCTGTATGTCTGTGTGTATGGTCTCGGGGACTTTATTCGATAGGCAGTGGGAGTCAGCAAAGGTTTTTAAGCAGAAGAGAAGGGTGAGAGCAGGTCTGAGTTTCGGGAAGGTTTTTCTAGAATAGACAGAAAAGGATAGAGACTAGATGTAGAGACAGATGTTGATGCAATAGCTACCGCCCCTTCTTAGGGTCTTTGCACATGTGGCTCCCACTCCTGTAATATTCTCTGCCTGGCTGGCTCCTCCCCTCCCTCATTCGGGTCATAGCACCAAAGCCCCTCCCCCTGGCCACCCAGTCTAATGTTGCTCTCCGCTGTGTGTCTGAAGTCATCATGCTCCCACGTGGATTTTAGTGTGTATCTCTATCCCTTCCTTAGATTGTCACTGTCACGCAAGCAGGGACCTGTTGTTTCTGTCTTCTGCTCTCAGGACAATGCAGGGCCCTGAAAGGCCTCCACGAACCTGTGGTGGAATGAGCAGGTGAGGTTTGGGGTGCAGTGAGTGGAGCTGGTCTGGTTGTAGCAGGGCCGGAACGGGATTGGGGTGGGGAAAGGGGGGCCAAGGTCATTTTTTTTTTTAGGTGTTTAATTTCATCTGACCAGATTAATGCTGCCCTTGATTCGTACTTGTGGGTGTTTCAGTTGGGTGGCCACTGCTCTTTCCTAAACGGCTGGGATGCTTGCCAGACTCGCCGTCCACGTCTGCAGCCCAGCTTTGTGGCTGACAACACGGGCATCTTTTTGCTTAGCTTGTGTTGCTTTTCCTTTTCTGTAGGGCAAGTTCTCTTTTGCTAGCTATCATTTCCCTCTTTTAAATCTCTGTGTCGCTCTGGTCTTCCTTTCATGTTTTCCCCTTGTCTAATGCTTGCTTCTTCTGTATTCTGGGAAAAGGGAAATCAGCTAGAGGTTGCTTGACTAAGACTACAGAGCAAGGGGATTGTCCACTTTGAAATTAAATCACTGAGTCTCCTGACGCAGGACTCTTGGGGTGGGCCAGGCCCTGAGGCCCAGGCCCAGTCAAGATGACCTTGATGTATCCCTTGTGCTGGGGGTGTGGGGGGTGAAGCCAGGCCACCGGCACCTCTATAATGGGCCTGTAGTGGACCTCAGCCCTGCAATCAGTGAGGGGAGGGCACGGTGGGTGTGGTGGGGGTGGAGTCACTTCAGGTGGAGGTAGGAGTGTGGAGTCTGGGGCGAGAACCTGGGTTTGCTCAGTGAGTCCTGGGAGGGGAGGAGCACCTCTCAGAGTTCCAGGGCATTTCAAAGCTGACTCCTCTCTCCAAATGCGATGTCGTGAAAAGGCAGACAGAAGGTTAAAACTAGCTGAATTTGGGTGACGAGTGTGTGTGTGTGTGTGTGTGTGTGTGTGTGTGTGTGTGTGTATGTTGGAGGGGCTATTCTTTGTACTGTACTCTTCATGTTGGCAAGTGTTTCAAAACCAGGTGGGCCCTTCTCAGGGGTCTGCGAGGGCTTGTGCACAGTGCTGGTTAGTAGAGGGTGACCCTCCTGAGCCTAGAACTGGGTCTGTGTGTGGAGGGAAGTGAGGCCGGCAGTGGGGGACTTGGAGACAGGGACCGCAGCAGAGCCTCTGAGTGTGGCCATCTGCTGCCCTAGTGGGCACACTGGGGAGCCCATCAGGAACGGCCTGAGGGGAGCCAGCCACCCTCTGGGGGTGAGCACCTCATCCTGAGAGATGTGCAGCTAAGAGAGGAGAGGGCCTCTCTCTGGCCATGCCATTCCTGTGTACTTCCTGGTTTCATTTTTTATAGGAAGCAGCCAGCTTTCCTGATCTTTGGTTACCAAACAGGACAAACCAACATATATATATATATTTTATATATATATATAATATATATAATATATATACACCAAACAGGACAAACCAACCCCTCTCTCTCTCTCTCTCTCTCTTTATATATATATATATATATCCATTTTTAGGGCTTAATTTAGAATAAGAAAAACCGTGAGCCTCACTTTTGTTTTCCAGCCCCTCCCTCCTTGCTTTTTTTGGACAAGCAGTTGCCTCTTTTGCGGTAGATGAGATCTCAAGATTTATTAGACCCGTGTATTGTTGATGTGCCAGGGAGAGAGACCCGTGTCTCCTTGTAATGGGGAGGTTTTCTGCTCTTCCCGGAGTTGAGTTAATCTTGTAATGGGCAAATAGGTCACCGCTTTGCAGCCTTTTGGCGTAGGTGGGGTAGGAGAAATTTCATTTCCATTTCCTTTTGGTTTGCTTTGCTGCTTATTCCCAGATGCTGGAAGCACCGATGAGAGGGAGTAGTTTTACACCTGGATGCTTTGTGTCAGGTGTAGCTAACCCTCTGTCCTGGGTGGCCCAGCAAAGGTCACAGTCATGCTTCTCTTGGTAGCATGGGGCTTTTTACCTCCTCTCCAGATTCAGTGTGGGGAGATGGGCGGGTTTGAGGTGGGAGCAGTGTTTTATTAGGTTAACATATGAACGTCAGAGTAGCTTCAGGGAAGCGCGGGGCCTAGAGCTTTCCTTTCAGGCTGGAAATTGAGAATTCTGAATTCTGCACTCTTGTTAACTTGTCCTTGTCTTTAAACAAATTATATTGTAGTTCAATTTTCACTGAGGACAGGGAAAAACATTTAAGTGCTGTGCCCGTAGCCTGTGCATAGCTCCTTCAGACCAGGCTTGTGGAGTTTATTTCCTGACTGCTTCGTGCATGAGGCAGCCACTGTCCCCAGGGCTTGACGTGTCCCCTGGCTGGTGGTCACTCAGCATTTGTCTCATGAGACTGGAGCTAGCCACCAGTCAGTTAACTGAAGGAGGATAAAGCAAAGAATCATTTAAAAAACAAAACAAAACATAGGTTAGACGTTTTATCTGTAACTTAAAAAGTTGATGTACTCTCATGTGTCAATCTTCTGTTGGCCTTTCTTTTACTTCCGGTCTACTGATCAGAACTGCCAGATGTTTTCTTTCATAATCGACACCCATAATTTATTGTCTTTGATATCCAGCTTTTGCATAAAGATGATTAAGAACTTCGTTGTGTGAAGGAACATGAGTGTAGAATCCTAGATTTTTATATATTTTCGCTCATTCCTTTACAGTTGTTTTACCTGTGTTACCCACAGCTGTAATTTGGTCAGTAGGCAGTGTTTTTTTTTTTTAATTTAAAATTTTAGCAACTCGTAGTTTTCGTAGAAACAATTGTGTACCTGTTTCATAGGTTTATATAGTTAAGTGTGTATGTATATTTTCCCTATATATAATATACATGTATATCTGCATATATGTGTGTCTATGTAAATTTACACTAACAAGTGCCATCGTCATAAGCAGGGGCTTGAGGGCAACACACTGGGCGTTTGCCCCGTTGGTCAGTGTGCCACAGGGGGGTCTGTTAGTAAGTTAGGGATTCCACTCCCAGGAAACTCTCAGCCTAGAGGGGGCAATGTCTCTATTTAGATACAACACGAATTAGAAAGTGGCTAGTGCCTTAAGAGAGGGCAGGTACTCCTGGCAGGAAGGGGTCAGAATTCATGGAAGTGTTTTTGAAGTTTCAGTTTCAGTCCTTTGTCCAGGCAGGGGCTGTTTCTCCTAAGTGGTAGAGCTTTGCAGTTCCCCTGTTGTCTGCGCTCTACGGCAGGGGGATTGGTCGAGAGGAGGCATTCCCCCCCGTGACAGTACAGTTTGCCCATCAGGATTCTGTGGTCACAAGCTGACCTGAGCAGAAGCAGTTCCTTGGAAGACATTGGGTGGATGGCCTCAGACTTAGGAACCTGAAAAAGAGCTATTGGAGAGACCGTTGTTTCCAAGGGTTGGGGAGATTCCCCAAAGCCCAGCTGGAATGCTGTTGCCAGAGGAGGAGGAAGGGGTGCTGGGCAGGGAGTAGCCTGTTTGGAAATGCTTTGTGCAGTGCCCTGTGGAATGGGAATACATGAATCAAAGACTAGAATGCATCCAAGGTGTGACTGCTGTGTTGAATGATGTCTCTCAGTCCACCTGAACTCCTGGAGGCCAAAAAGCATAGCACCCCATTTGTAGGAACTCCAGAAATGTTTGCCAGACTGCCTCCCTAGACTTGCCGTCAACGTGAGCATGGAAACCTTGCTACTCTGCCACTTGTGGGTGGCTGAACACAAGTGAGGAGAAATGTCATCTGAGAGTGAAGAGCCAGGCTTTGCAGCCAGTCAGCAGGGTGAGAGGGTGGACTCTAGGCTCTGCCACTGACTTGATGTGGGTCCTGTGTGCTTCTTGTTTTATGTGTAAACTCAAGGTTGTTTGTGATAGTTCCTATTAGGTTTCTCAAAGTTACAGGTTATTCCATTGTTACTATATGCTTATGCCAAGCAAAACAAAAAGATGTATAAGCTTTCAGGCAGGTGGTAATAAACTTTTGCGATAAATGGGCCTTGACTGCATTGGTGTAGCAGAGCCTTCCACAGCTTTCTCCTGGCTCCACAAACATAATTCCATGTTTTTACTTTAGTTAAAAAATTTTTTTCTAAGCCTTAGTTTGTCTATAAGAAATGCATGTTTTTTTAAAAAAGGAAGAAGACTGGACAAGGTGGCTCATACTTGTAATCCTAGCACTTTGGGAGGCAGAGGCGGGAGGATTGCTTGAAGTCAGGAGTTCGAGACTAGCCTGAGCAAGAGTGAGACCCTGTCTCTACAAAAAATGCAAAAACTAATTGGGTGTGGTGGCAAGCACATGTAGTCCCAGCTACTTGGGAGGCTAAGGCAGGAGGATCACTTGAGCTCAGGAGTTTGAGGTGGCAGTGAGAAACAGTGATGCCACTGCACTCTAGCCAGGGTGACAAATGGAGACCCTGTCTCAAAAAAAAAAAAAAGGAAGAATCTACTGTAGGCATCACTCAGCAACTTGCTATTTTCACTTCCCTTGAGTTCACACAATCCTGAATTTAAGCTCTTTTGAAAACAAAAAACTGAAAAAGTGCATGGCCTGTCATAGGTGCTCATTGTTGAATGAATGAATGAATGAACCAATGAGCAAATGAGTGAATGTTATACTTGGATCTCTCTCCAGGTCAGTAGTTCATAGTGGTTAGGCCAGATTGAATTTTTTCTGTCTTTTTGAAGACTTGTACCATCAGCATGTAAGTACACTCTTTACTGGGCAGTTCCACCAGCACTAGATATTGTGGTGTTTTTGCTAATCTGATGGGTGAAAATAGCATTCCATTGTTATTTTAATTGTATTTTCTGAATACTACTAAAATTGAGCATCACATCACATGTTTATTGGTCATTTGAATTTCTGCTATGAATCCTATACCCCTATCATTTGTCCATTTCCCCCCCAGATGGGATTGTTTTTTCTTGCAATTTTTAAGAGTTGTTTATATATTAGAGCTGTAAGTCATTTGTTATATCTATTGCAGATATGTCCTCAGCTATTGTTTCTATATTTTTTTTTACATTGTATACATGTGTTTTGCCATTAAATTTTAAGATTTTTTGTGCAGTCAAATATGTCTCTGTGTAAAAGTGTTTGGGTTTCCTGTTCCATCCATGGTCTAGAGAAAATTATAGCTCAATTTCACGATTGTATGTGTGTGTTAATGCATATGTTTATGTTTACAACATTTTAAAATATATTTCTAAATAAAAAAAATTTGAATACAGTAGTATATTAAAAGATTAATTCTCTATGACCAAAGTTTATTCTAGAATTGCAAGGATAGCCTAACATGAGGAATCATGTTGGCCAGAGAAAGCTCTGGCTCAAGGCTTAGAGTGTGGTGTGTCCCAGCCTTGCCATCTGCCGATACTCTGACTTTGGCCAAATTAGTCAGTCTCCTTAAACCTCAGTCTCCTCATCTATAAAATTGGCAAGATAAGAATAATGCCACCATATGGGGTTGATGTAAGGACTAAATCGGATAATATCTATAAAGTGGTTAAAGCTGTACTTGCTACATAATAAGTGCTCAATTAATGCTGTACATAGGCTGGCCATGGTGGTGGCTCATGCCTCTAATCCCAGTACTTTGGGAGGCTCAGAGGGGAGGATCACTTGAGGCCTAGAGTTCAAGACCAGCCTGGGCAACATAGCAATACCCTATCTCTACAAAAAATAAATTAGCTGGAAGTGGTGATGTGTGTCTGTAGTTCTACCTACTCGGGAGGCTGATCCAGGAGGATCACTCGAGCTCAGGAATTACAGATTGCAGTGAGCTGTGATCGTTCCACTGCACTCCAGTCTGGGTGACAAACTGAGACCCTGTCTCTAAAAAAAAAAAAAATTATATATATATGTGTGTGTGTGTGTGTGTGTGTGTATATATATATATATAAAACAATTCACTATATCAAATTAAAAAGAACACCAATGTGACTATATTAACAGATATTTCAAAGGCATAAAATAAAATTCTGCAGCTACTAATAAAAATCTAAGTAAAACAGTCATAGAAGGAATCTACATAAATATAGAAATATGGACCCAAGCCCAGCAAGCACATTAAGTGGCCATTCTGTTCCATTCCACTTTAACCGTGACAGGGAGGCCTGCATTCAGCAGTGTTGCCCCAAAGCGGTGAACCCCGGATGTACTTGGACTTGGCAGGCCTGCGGGGGGAGTGGCCAGAAGGAGCAGCGTGGCAGTGCCTGGGTGTGTTTGCCTCTACTCTGCCTGGAGCAGGTGACTGTGCCCTGAGGCCTGCATTTTCCAGTGGCCTTTCACCAGGGTGTGGCTTCTGGCCTCACCCTGCAGGAACTAGGAATTCCTGGGGTTGGGCAGGGAAGAGGATTGTTAAAGTGATAATCCACCTCAAAATGGCCAGAGGAGCAGTTTCGGCCTGGGGGAAGTTTTGGGAACCGAGTGTGCCAGCTTGGAGGAGGAAAAGCATGGGTGGGCTAGCAGGTGGGCAGTGGTGGCAGGTGCCTAGCGTCCTGTGCTCCCTCTAGCGAGGAATTAGCACAGTTATAACTTCTAATCTCCATCCTCTTCCACGTGCAAAGTAAGTGGATCTGTGTTCTCAGAGTTAGAGGGAGGGACGGCCTGAATGCTCTGGACCCTGTGGGGCTTCAGGTCAGATCGGACCTTCCAGACTGTCCTGGGAAGCCAAGGGGGGCCGCGGTGTCTGAGCTTTGGCCTGCTTTTGGCCTGGCGTTTGTTTCCTTGTGTCTTTCATATGGCATTTCTCTCATCTACCTCTAGTTCAGAAATGTTTTCTTATACAACTTTAAATTCATGTAAAACAGTAGGTGACAAGTATATAAGTTTTCAAGCATGCTAATAAATGCCTCAGAGCCAACCTCATAGCTGGAGGACTAACCCATTGTGTACCGCAGGGAAGCCCCTAGTGGGGGCTTCCTGCCAGGGGTGCAGGTGTTCTAGAGTATTTCATCATTCCCTTGTTTGTTTGTTTCTTTCTTTCTTTTAAAGAATACTTACACAAATGTGTCTGTAAATAATGCATTCTGGTTTTGCTTATGAGATTTATAAAAAAAGAATCGTAAGTAACCTGCAAATTGCTTTTTGCATTCCTTTTTACTGCTCAATAATGTTCCGTTATGTTCTCCAGAGAAACAGAACTGATAGGATGTGTATATTTAATGATAGCCAAGAGATTTCCTATAAGGAGTTGGCTCATGTGTTATGCAGACTGACAAGTCCAAATCTGCCGTGTGGGCTGGCAGGCTGCAGACCTTGGAGAGCTGGTGGTGTAGTTCCAGCCTGAAGGCTGACTGGTAGAGAATTCCCTCCTGCTCAGAGCAGGGTCATTCTTTTTGTTCTGTTTAGGGCTTCATCTGACAGAAAGAGGCCAACCCACATTGGGAGGGCAATCTGCTTTACTCTACTGATTAAAATGTTTTTTGTTTTGGGTTTTTTTTTGGAGACAGAGTCTTACTCTGTTGCCCTGGCTAGAATGAGTGCCGTGGCGTCAGCCTAGCTCACAGCAACCTCAAACTCTTGGACTCAAGCGATCCTGCTGCCTCAGCCTCCCGAGTAGCTGGGACTACAGGCGCTCACCACGATGCCCAGCTAATTTTTTTATTTTTAGTAGAGAATGGGGGTCTCGCTCTTGCTCAGGCTGGTATCTATCTCCTGACTTCAAGCAATCCTTTGGCCTAGGCCTCCCAGAGTGCTAGGATTACAAGTATGAACTACCACTCCTGGCCTGGTCCTCTTTCTTACAGTTGAGGAAACTGAGGCTCAGAGGTAAATCGACTTGTGATTCCCTGGCTAATGGGCTGTGAGCTGGGGTTCATACCAGGCTGTGAGTTGAGGCTACACTCAGTTCCTGAGACTTGGTGTCAGCACCTGAGCTGTGTGTGCCCAGGGCTGAGGCTACCATTTCTCTCGTGGAGTTTTCCCTTTCTTCTTTCAGCATATGCTGTGCCCCTACATGCTAAGTTCTGTGCCAGGTGCCAGGAAACAAGGGCAGTAGGGGATGATGGAGATGGGAGTGGGGGCACAGGCACAGGTCTAAGACTGGAGTATAACAAGCCTGCTTCCGTGGCAGCTTAGAGAGGGGAGCAGCAACCCATTCTGGATCTCTGGGGAAGGGGACCGTATCTGGTACCAGTGAGGGGCTTGCTAAACCTGGGTAGAGAACAGGCTTGTTGGTCCAGGAGCTTGCCTGCAAGCTTTGCAACTATCAAATGTGTAAATTCCAAAGCATATATGTAGAGTTTCCAATTTAATAAAACATTTAAAAAATGAATGGAAAAAGCATATGTCACTTTTTTCTCACTGTGAAGTTAAAGGAGGAAGCTTCAGTGAAGTGATGTTGACAGTGATGCTACGGTACAGATTCCCAGTTGTGTAATTCAGAGCACTGGGGAAGTTTTGATCTGCGTTTTGCAAGATGCTCATCAATTACGGGGCAAGTAGAAATGATGAAGTTGCTCAGGAGGGATTGCCTCACTGGTGAGGAACATGGCAGAGCCTGTCCTTTTGAAACTCTTGTTCTGCAGAACAAGTACAACGTTCTTCAGAGTGTCTTCTGCCTATCTTTTTTAAAAGATTGTTTTAAAAACATCACTGCTGGCTTTCTGTTTGTCTTTCAGTGATTTTGTTACAGGGCATGTTTGACAGGACTGTTTCACATAAATTCTTATTTGGGCTGACATTCATGTGCCAGACACGTTTGCTCCCGTACTTAGGCAGACATCTGGCCGCCTGGACCCCAGCCGCAGAAGTCATCTTAAATCTGATTCAGAATGAATTCGGTCCCCACACGTTCATGATTTGAAAATCCAGGTGAATGTTTTTATTTCTAGAGTTTTGCCCTGTTTCAAATATAGGAAGATGCTGTTATTATATAAAGAAGCACATTCAAAGCCATTTAACAACATGGCTGAATTAGTCAGGGCGAGGCCGCAGGCTGCGGTTCCAGACGTGCTCGCCAGGTCAGAAAGCCCAGAGGTAGCATTCTGCTTCTGTGGCTTTGGACCCATCCCTGGGGCAGAGCTGCAACTGCAGATTTCCTAGGGCACAGTTCTGATCATAGCTCATCTTTTTTTCTAGATATATAAAGAACTAGATATATAAAGAACTATTTTTGTAAAATGGATATCATATGATGGTTTGCAATGTCTCCTCGTTATTGTTTTCAGCATAGCATTAACCTGCAGACCCTCGGAAACTGCCGAACGAATAGAGAGAGGTGATGCAGATGTGGGCTGGAGCAGAGGGCTGGCTGGGGCAGGGCAGGGTGGTAGAGGAGCCTGGGTCGCTGCTTGGCCAGCATGGCTGCGGGTGGAGTGTGGAGACCCTGCTGGGAAGCCTCATGGTTTGGAAGCCACTTCTCTCTGCCAGCACTGGTCATTACCACAAGTGCTCTGGTCCGGTGGAGCGCTTGTGTGACCTTCAGCTTACACGTTCCTTCATTTCCAGGTGCTTGCTTTCTTTGAGATTTGTAACAAATTGTTTTATTTAGACTTCATCTTCCCTGGCATTGTCACTGACTCCTTTTTGTGAAGAACATAATGAATATTCATTAGTCAGTTTAACCTATATTATTTCTGTAATAAACTTTCTATTTTGGAAGAATTTTAGATCTACAGACAAGTTGGAAAGCTAATACTGAGCGTTCCCGCATACCTTTCACCCAGTTTGCTCTAAAGCTAATGTCTTACGTAACCACAGCACAGTTGTCAAAATTAAGAAATTAGCGTTGAAACGGTATTATTAACTAAACTGCAGACTTTATTTGGACTTCACCAATTTCCCACTGATGTTTGCTCGCAGTTCTAGGATCCCGTCCGGGTTCCCACGTTACATTTAGTTGTCTTATTTCCTTAATCTCCTTCAATCTGTGACAGTTTCTCAGATTCTCCTTGTTTTTCATGACCTTGGCAGTTTTGAAGAGCACTGGTCAGGTGTTTTGTGGAATGTTCTTCAGTTTGAATTTGCCTGATGTTTTTTCATAGTATTAGAATGGGCTTAGGAGTTTTGGGGAAGAATCCCAAGAGGTGAAGTGTTCTTATTACATCACATCGGGGGTACGTGGTATTGCTGTGACTCACCTTTGGTGTTGTTAAGCTTGCAGGTTTACTGTCATTACTCCTGAATCTTATACATGTTTTAAGTGACACTGGCTCCTCACAAGGTTGCTGGTCCCTTCAGGGCAGAACCCCTGCTCTACCTTCTTTGCGAGGACTCATGCTGTGGGGGCCCATGTCCAGGGGCCCTTCAGATCAGGTAGGGACACCTTTGGGTCCCACGATTCTGTGAGCATTTCATAGTGTTCACACCACAGGTGAAACAAGATTAGCCACGTGTCGATTATTGTTGAAACTGGGGGTCGTTATTCTGGTCTCTCTACTTTTTATATGTTTGACATTTTCCATTAAAAAAGAAAAAGAAAAACATTTCTAGTCTACAGAGATAATCAGTCCCAGATTGCTTCGACAGCGTAGGAGTTCCGATGTTCATTGTTGCCAGAGCTGCTCAGGCTATTACTCATCTTAAATGTATTAATATTTGGTTCTTCCTCAAGTCTCATATGAAGAAAAACTTGCATTCTAAACCAATGTAAAGTGGTATTACTAATAACAATGTAATAATAATATTCCTTAACATCTTTTTTTTTTTTTTTTGAGACAGAGTCTGGCTCTGTTGCCCTGGCTAGAGTGCTGTGGTGTCAGCCTAGCTCACAGCAACCTCAAACTCCTGGGCTCAAGCAATCCACCTGCCTCAGCCTCCCGAGTAGCTGGGACTACAGGCACGCGCCACCATGCCTGGCTAATTTTTTCTATATATATATTTTTAGTTGTCCAGATAATTTCTTTCTACTTTTAGTAGAGATGGAGTCTCGCTCTTGCTGAGGCTGGTCTCGAACTCCTGACCTTGA
Organism: Avahi laniger; assembly: GCA_963575035.1. NCBI lineage: Eukaryota > Metazoa > Chordata > Mammalia > Primates > Indriidae > Avahi > Avahi laniger. Next base: position 15,818 of record CAUYSK010014691.1, on the reverse strand, counting down.
GCGATCCACCGGCCTCGGCCTCCAAGAGTGCTAGGATTACAGGTGTGAGCCACCGCGCCCGGCCTCCTTAACATCTTTGAGGGAGAAAAGTGACTGGTGTGCCATCAGAAAAGAATCCAATTAAAACGAGATTACAAATTAGTTGGAATATATTGATAGAATATAAAGACAGAAAGTCTTTACCATGTAGTCTCATGATAGTTTGTTGGAAAGGATATCTGGATCTAATGAATTTGGACATGGTCTATTTCTTATCATCTGTGTGATATATTGACATTTCAAACCATGAGTCTGGTCTTTCAACAAATGTGGTAGAGAAATACTGATACCATTTAAAGATCCTAGTCCAGCCTCCTGAACCCAGAGGTACTTACTAATGGGTGGGGGATTGTGAGTGGATGTGTAGGGAGCGAGCACAAGGAAGCTAGGGTCTGGGCGAACACGCCTGTCTTTGTGTTCTCGCATTGGCTTGCAGACTCACAATGACAGTGCTGTGAGCTGTAAGAGTGGATGCTGTCACAGAATACACACATACGACAGGCACACTCGTGCTGTCACATCTTTAGCAAATCCTGGCTTTGGAGGTCAGTACTGGCTACTCTGAGCATGCAGCTGTGTCTGTTCTCACCCTTAGCAGGCCGTTATAACTGCTTCACCTACGTGTGTCAATTGTATGGGTTTGGTGCTCACCCAGTTCTGAGAGTCACGTAGGGTGTTGGGCATGGGGATCTTTTGTCCCCTCTTAGGGACGGGACCATCCACCTACTGCCTCCCCTTTCTCAGGTGCTCTCAGGGAGGGGCTGAGGAAGTCTCCTCCCTGCCCAAAATGTGGGTGGGCAGCCCTGGCGATGAGGCCCTTTTGGTTTTGTTCAGGCAGCAAGCTGTCTCCCTTATACCTACCTCTGCATGGGATTAATTCATACTGTTGAGATTTTAAAGAACCTCTGAGTCATGTGGCCAAGCACCTGCTCATACCCTGCCTTCAGGTGAGTGGCAAGGCCCGCGCGCCGTGGGCGAGATCGCTGGTCTGAGGCTGGGGCCCACACCTCTGCTTTTTGGATGTAGTCGTAGAGTTGTGACTCTTCCCCGGATTTATGTTTCTTTGCAGAAAGGGCTTGTAAGATCTCAGACTTGACCTTATGGAGTGAATTGTGTGGGGTGACCAGGTATCAAGTCCCTTCTCGTTCCCACGCACAGTGCTGCACAGTTGGTGACACACCTCTCTCGGGAGGAGGGGGTTGCCCTCTAGAGGAAGACAGGCCTCAGCTGATAGTGACTTGTTCTAAAGTTGACCCAGAATTAGGAAGTTTACAGGAGCCCTGCAGCTGGGGGTTGCCTGTGACCTCACCACCTGTGGTCTACAGAGGACTTTGGAGTGTTGTGGTCTCAAACTCCCTTGGTGCAGCAGTGGGGCTCTGACAGCCCTTTGCACTTTGCCTCGGTGTTGTCTGTCGACGTTAGAAAATTCGGAAGGAACTCAGCTTATTCCTTCATCGGGAAATCAATACATGCACTTTGCAAAATACGAATACAAATATTTGAAAGAAGAAAATCACTGTCAACACCTTAATGCACACTTTTGCAGACCTTTACATTCACACATATACATAGATGTGATTTTTAAAAACAAAAATAGGATCATCCTAGGCAAACTGTTTTGTGACCTATGTTTAGCTTTTCATTTCACACATGTGAGATACATGTCCCTTGCCTATACCTGTCACAAATGCATGGTGGCCACCTCCAGGTCCAAGAGGCCTTTCTTTTTTCTTGTGATGCCTGCCCAGGTTGCTCATGGTACGTGTGCCATGGTGCCCCTGACTGTTCAAGCAGGAGACCTGAGGGTCTCTTGGACTTGGCATTTTCTGGTGCTCAGCTAGTCAGCCTCTTGGCCAAGTCCCTTTGTCTCAGTTTTCTTGACGAGACTTTCTGAACCAACTGGCTGCTGTCCCTACTCATCTCCTGGTGGTCGCTGTGAGCCTTACTGCCACTTCCAGTTGGCCTGTTGTGGCGTGGATTCATTGGTTTTCTGACATCAGTTGCTCACTCTCTGACTTTCCCAGGGTTAACCTTGTGCCACAGCCGCCTACGTATCCGTCTTCCCACCTTTCAGCTATAGCCTTAGAGAGGCCCCACTTTGATTCTTCTGTGATTTTAATTGTGCTTGACATCGGGAGGAGCTTCCAGCTCAGTCACCAAGGGATGATCCTTTTTTCTTTTTTTGGAGTCAGGGTCTCACTCTGTCCCCCAGGCTGGAGTACAGTGGTGTGACCATAGCTCACCATAGCCTTGAACTCCTGGGTTCGCCTATTCTCCCGCCTCAGCCTTCTGAGTAGCTGGGACTACAGGTGGGTTCCACCACACCTGGCTAATTTAAAAACATTTTTTGTAGAGATGAAATCTTGCTATGTTGCGCAGGCTGGTCTCAAACTCCTGGCCTCCAGGGACCCTCCCACCTTGGTGTCCCAAAGTGCTGGGATTACAGTGGGATTACAGGTGTGATCCACAACACCTGGCCCAAGAGATTATCTTAATGGCTAACATTTCAAAGCATCTCTCCAGGCCATGTTCTGTGTCGAGCATTATATGTACATTATCTCATTCAATCTTTGCAACTGCACAAGGTGGTTACTGAGGTACATCAGGTAACCCAAGGCTTAGACATTTGCCAGGTCATACAGCTGCTGGCCGCTGCCCCTGTGTTACCTCGTCTGCTCTGCTTTTCCCGGGCAGGCATGTGTGGAGGGTATGCCATGGGACCAGCCTCTAGTGGTTCCCTGGCCCATGTCCTCACATGGCAGTCCACTCCAAAAGATGGCTGGGGAAATTGTGTGAAAAGATTGTTTAAATACAGTAAATTTCAATTTTAAGTGATAGAAGTAGAAGAAGGTATAGAATTTGTAGAAATGAGGTACATTTTTAAGTTTATGATTGGTAGTCTATTTATAATTATCTCCATATTTCACACTGAGAATGGAAGCTTTTAGAAATTAGTGACCGTATCTTTTAAATTGAATTGAGTGTTACTCAGCAGTACCTAGAGGCTTTGATGTCTACTTGCTGCATGCTGGGTTAGTCAGGGTGCTCCAGAGTGCTAGAACCAGTAGGGTGGATGGATAGGTAGATAGAGCTCTATGAGAGGGAATTTACTAGGGAGATTGGCTCACATGATGTGGATGCTGAGAAGTCCCATGACAGGCTGTCTGCAAGCTGGAAACCCTGGGATGTGGGTCAGTGTGGCTCAGTCCAAGTCCAAAGGCCTCAGAACCAGGGGAGCTGCTGGTATAACTCTCAATCCTGGGCTGGGCCTGAGAACCCAGGGCCACTGGTGTAAGTCCTGCATCCAAAGGCTGACAAGCCTGGAGTTCTCTTGTCCACAGCAGGAGATAAATGTATCCTAGCTCCAAGAAATAGGTCGATACATTTGCCTTTTCCCCATTTTTGTTCTCCCTGGGTCCCCTGCAGATTGGATGGTGCTGGCCCATGTTAAGGGTGGATCTTCCCTACCTAGTCCACTCAGACTCACACTCTAATCTCCTCTGGAAATACCCTCGAAGACACACCCAAAGTAATGTGTTACCAGGTTTCTAGGCATTCCTTAATCCAGTCCAGTTGACGCTTAAAATTAACTATCACACATAACACATTGAGGTACAGTATGGAAAATCTAAATCAGAGTTCAAATATTTCCTATTTCTTGGCATGTAGGCACATTTCTTTTCCCATATGCCCCATCTTCTTTTTCCTAGCACTAGTCCAAAGTGGAGAAGGAGAAAGGAGAAAGAAGATAATGATAGAGTTCTGGAATGCTTGGGACCACGTTTATTTATGTATTTATACCCCTCCTGGTTTCATAACATATTTCAGTTGGTTATTTGGAAAGGAAGGAAGGAAGGAAGAGAAAAGAAAAGAAAAGAGAAAAAGCAAAAGCTGCACACACAAACTCTTCCTTTACCATCCCCAAAGCAACGATAATAAAATAGATGTTCAGTTCTGGTAAGAACCTCAGAGATCACTAGCACTCTCTCACAGTGTCACATGTGTTTGTGGAGGCCCAGGGCCTGTTATCAGAGGGAACCAGATATAGCAGCTTCACATTGCCACCACCGCTGTGTGGCTGTGGGCAAGCCACTTCCTCCTGAGCTGTGGTTTTCTCATCTGAAAAATGGGGGCAATATTCCCATCTTGCAAGGTTATCATGAGTATAGAGTCATTGTATATAAAGATCCTGGCACATGCATTCATTAAATAGTACCTAATTTTGTCATCCATTTGCAGGGTTTCCAAACACTAGCTCTTGATGCTGTTTTCACTCTAATGCAATCAGAACATCAACAGTGTAATTATTTTATTATAAAGCTAAAGATATTTACTTTAAGGCTTTTCATTTATTCTGAGGTTCTCCTACCTGTTTTATATATTATATAAATAATAGGAGGTGATAGGTCTTTTTTCTTTTTTTAATATCTTTAATGGGCAAAATAAAGTTCAAGCCTTGTGTTGGCTGCTTTTCCTGCCCTCAGTAAAAGATGCTGGTCAATAAAGTTGAGAGCTTTCACGTGGTGTCCTGCTCTCCCTTGGCGGTGAGGAAGCCACAGCCAAGGAGGGGAGGCAATGGCCAGAGGTGCAGAGTGACACAGCCCTCCTACCTGACTCAGCTCAGAGTCCACCTTTCCTGGGGAGTTTTCCCACATCTCTCCCCAGCCCCAGCCCCTACCTTCAGTGCTTCCTGCCTAGGTCTGTTAGATAGCACTTGTCACTCTGTGTCATCTTCTGGGTACTTGTTCCATCCACCCTACTAGACTCTAAGCTGCTTAAGGACAAGTATGGTGAATCACTTAGTTTGCAAGTCCCAGAGCCTAGCACAGAGAGGGTGCTAAATAAATGTTTGTCAGATGGTTGAATTCAAACATAAATGAAAGAATTTATTTCACTAAATAAATTATTATTTATACCAATAAAACATTAACATAGGCCGGGCGCGATGGCTCACGCCCTAGCTCTCTGGGAGGCCGAGACGGGCGGATTGTTTGAGCTCAGGAGTTCGAAACCAGCCTGAGCAAGAGTGAGACTCCGTCCCCACTAAAAATAGAAAGAAATTAATTGGACAACTAAAAATATATAGAAAAAAAATTAGCCGTGCGTGGTGGCGCATGCCTGTAGTCCCAGCTACTCAGGAAGCTGAGGCAGGAGGATCGCTCGAGCCCAGGAGTTTGAGGTTGCTGTGAGCTAGGCTGACGCCACGGCACTCTAGCCCGGGCAACACAGTGAGACTCTATCTAAAAAAAAAAAAACACACACACAAAAAAACAAAACATTAACATAATATGATCCTAACTTTATTCCCGAAAATACCCACAAATGCACCAGAAACTGTGCTCACATTGTTTTGTGAATTTCAGACCTTTTTCTGGGGTCATTTTCCATCTTCAGTGTGTTCCCCAAAGATGGCTCTAGCTATTCCTAGGACTGTGGGGCTGTCTGACATCTTAACCACCAATAGCTTATGTTAGAAATCCAGATATTGCTTCTTCTGTTGGCATTTGGGGATTTTATAAAATACATAAGGAAAAAATTAGCATGTTCCCTCTGTCACATTGGTGCTTTGAAGATTTTCTGCAGTTGGGCTTTTTGCTTTAATTTGTTTGACTTCACTTTTTTTTAATCTTTGGAGAAGTGCCAGGGAAGCAAAGAAGCTTATGTAAAAGGTTTTAACTTTTTTTTACTTTGCCAAAGATAGAACTGGTACTTAGCTCTTTGTCCTGGCACCTTCTTCTTTGATAGAGAATGTTAGACATTTGGCTTGGTTTGTTCCTTTTTAATTATATGTGTGGAAGGAGTAAAGGCAAGATGGCTCTAGTTGTGTCTTGGCTCACAAAAAATATGAAAGGCTAACAAGTAGGATTTGAAAATAGCCACTACCTTCTTCCCAAGCAAAAGGAAAAATTTTTTAAAAAGATGGACCTATCATAATGTTTTTATAGAATCTATTCATAATTATGATAAGTTTCTAGAATTTAAGATTTACTTATCATTTGAAGGCAAAGAAAAGCCAGTATCTTAAGTTATCCTGTTAGGTTTTGCTGGCTTACTCTCCAGCAGCTGTGGAAACCTGTCACTGAAACCTGGCACGTCCCAGTCGTGACAGTGGCACTGCCCTGCTTTGTATTGTGACAGTGGGGAGAACCTGAGTCAGCCTGGTGGGAAAGCGGACCGTTTGGGTTCATCGACGTCGTTGGTGTATGGCAGAGGGTCAGTTATTTTACGGATCGAGATCCAGTAAAGTACACTTAGGCTAAAGCGACACAGAAGTTATTTTAGTCTTGAATCTGAAGCACCTTGCAACACAGTTCTTGGGTAATGTCAATCACAATTGCATTGCAGATGCAGATGCTGGTGAGTAGGAGAAAGTTCTGTTACTGCAGTTCTGCAGAGGGCTTTTCTTCCTTTCTTCCTTTTTTTTTTTTTTTTTTTGAGACAGAATCTCACTCTTTTGCCTGGGCTAGAGTGAGTGCTGTGGCGTCAGCCTAGCTCACAGCAACCTCAAACTCCTGGGCTCAAGCGATCCTACTGCCTCAGCCTCCCGAGTAGCTGGGACTACAGGCATGTGCCACCTTACCTGGCTAATTTTTTCTATATATTTTTAGTTGTCCGATTAATTTCTTTCTATTTTTGGTAGAGACGGAGTCTCGCTCTTGCTCAGGCTGGTTTCGAACTCCTGAGCTCAAATAATCTGCCCGCCTCGGCCTCCCAGAATGCTAAGATTACAGGCGTGAGCCACCGCACCCGGCCTCCTTTCTTCCTTTTTTTCTTCTTTTTTTTCTTCCTTCTCTCCTCTCTCATCTTCTCTTCTTCTCCTCCTTCCCCTCTCGTTCTCTCTTTCTCTTTATTGAGATATTAATTTACATACTATTGAATGCATCCATTCAGGGGCTTTAATAAGTGGATACACCTATTTTTAGCCACTGACCCAGTCAAGTCCAACAATTCCATTCCTCCAACAGTTCCTTGTGCTCCTTTGAAGTCAATCCCCACCCACCCCCTGGCCCCGACAAACCTTGATCTGTCACTATAGATTAGTTTTGCCTGGTGTTGAATTTCACGTACAGAGACACATACCATGTGTGCTCTTTGCATCGGGCTGCTGCTTTTGCTCAGCATAGCGTTTTTGTGATTTGTTCGTGTTGCATCTATCAACATCTTATTCCTTTTGATTGTTCTCCATTGTGCATCAGTGCCACACACAGTTGGGTTTTGATGTCCTGTATAGAGATGTATAGCAGAGAAATCTAGGTGCCGCAGGAGTGTATGCATGGTCTTTTTGTAGTTACCCCTCCTCCCCAACTTTCTGCAGCAACTGGGGAAGGCAGAGAGGATGAGCAGATTTTGGGGAGTCCTCTTTTCACTGAAGCCGTGAGTAATGCCATCCTGAAATAGTGTGGCCTCTCAGAACAACCCCTGGCTTGTGACAGCTGATCCGATCTTGGTTTTGCCTTGCTGGAGATGGGAGATTAGAATTCCTAATGGTAAAGGCTTGTAATCAGGGGCGCTCCTCTTGAGCTTTTGCATAACTTCCACCATCCCTGTTGATGGACTACCTGGCTCTGCATTTGGGGCTTGCTAAGTTCAGGGATCCAGGTATGCAGGAACCATGGAGTCTGTCCAGTGCCAGGCTGCCAGGTGCCCCACGCCCACCCCAGACGCCTGCGCTGAGGTGTCCTGCTTTGCCCTTGCCCCGTCCTGGCTCAGCGGTTAGGTTTAGCCCACTGGGGGAAGACTGCAGCACAGAACTGCAATCTGCAATATTTTATTAACAACTCAATACTGTGAGCCCATAACCACTTCAGGAATCACCTTGTAAAGAGACAGCGGCTGTTGGGCTGGGAGACAGAGGGGATGACAGCTAGAGAGGACAGGGTTTCTTTTAGAGGTGACGGAATGCCCTAAAATTGACTGTGGTAATGGTTGCACATACTGTGAATATCCTATTAATAAATATCGTTAAATTATACACTTCGAATGGGTGAATTATGTGGTATATGAATTATATCTCAGTAACGCTGATTTTTTTTTAAAGCAATGTGGCATTAGAGCAAGGACAGACCAGCAGAGGAATGGGGAAAAAATCACTTTGTAGAAATTTTATTCTTTCCAAGTGACATGGCCTGTGTTGCCAAATATCCTAAATTTCTTCACAGGTCCAGTTCCATGGGAGGCTTGGGTGTGGCAGAAAGAGGCTGGGCTTTGAAAGTATCAGGTGGACCCGAGCGTGAATCCCATTGTGCCGTCATTAGCTGGGTGACCTTGGGCAGGTTGCTTCATTTCTCTGGGGCAATAGCCCAAGTAGTACCTGTCTTACAGTCTTGTGAGAGAGCTTGGTAAACAGCAGCCACTTCACCATGTGACAACCGGATACAAAAGGCCTCAGACAGAAGAAGCAGCCTTGTCAGAGGCTCGTCCTGACGTCTTGGAGTTACGCTGGGTGAACGAAACCGCTGGCTTGCATTGCCTCTGGGAGGACCCCCGTTGTGCTGTGTGCATGGAGGAGGAGGAGGACTGACAGATGTTGCTGCTAGTCTTTAGCTAACTTGGCGGACTCTCTGTTTCTGCCTTAATCCACATGGTTTGCATGGGCTGGTGGCAAGCTCTTGGAGAAGCAACTCATGTCCCCTCCTTCGGGAAGTCTTCCCTGACCCTGCTCTGGTTCATTGCTGTGTCCCTCAGGCCTTGGGACACACTGGATTCTAGCAAGTATCTGCTTAGAACTTTTTTATTTACTTATACTTTTCTCTGCCCATACACTGTGGGCTAGTTCAGGGACAGGGACCTTGATGTCTTCAACCGTGTTGCCCTAAGGCTCTAAGCACTGTGCCTGGCACTAATGTTTGTTGAATGAATGCCTAATGGTTTTAAGTCTTTGGTGACAGAAACCAGATCAGAACTGGAAATTCCAGCTTAGGCACCGCATGCCAGAGGTTAGCAGGTGAGTTTCCCTGGAGCAATATTTCTGCCCCAGTACCACGTGGGGGCTATACCACTCACTGGCCCAGGACCGGGGAGCTGCCTGAGCCAGGCTTGACCTCTGCCAGAGAACACTTTCCCTGCCTGGAGCCTGCTGAGAGGTGCGGCTGACATTTTGGGCAGGGAGAGGGTGCCCCCAGCTACACTGGAAGCCGGTCTCCTTATTTTACAGTCCCAGCGTTGTATTCTTAATTCAGTTCAAATTAGTTTTCTCCCCCTGCCCTCCCAACCTTGCTCTGGTAACTGGGCACCACCGAGAAGGACCCGGAAGGCCTCCACCTGCACTAGGCGTCCAGGCCACACTTTGCCTGAGAGGGGACATGAGGGTGCTGTGGCAGCTGCTGCAGGGCAGTCTTGCCCTGTTTGGGGCCCGGACTGACCCTCAGCCTCCACTGCACCCAGCCCTCACCCCTCACCCCTCACCCCTGTGGGCCACGGGGCAGTTACATGACCTTGCTATACTTCAGCTATCTCGCCTGGGAAATGGAGGTAACAATATTTACCCTCAGAGAGCTATTTTCACAGTTAGCCAGAAATAAAGTAAGCACTGTGTAAATGTTTACTGAGTAGCCTGTGTTTGTTGGATTAAAAAAGAGAGAAAGAATGCGATTCTTAAACAAAATGAATAAAAAAGAAACAAAGAGAATAAATGTACCTCACTGTGATTGTCACCCTCCCATGAAAAAGAATTTTCTGGCGCCCTGGCTTGATGGAGAGAACAGGCAGGCAGGGGACTTGCTGCCCCTCAGCTTAGGTGCTCAGTCTCCCTTAGTGGCCGGCCTGGTGCTCCTTGGTGCATCCCTGTGTGACGGTGCAGTCGAGTTCACTAAGCTGACTGCAGGGGACATCGCAGGGGACATCGTGATCCACTCGCGTTCACTTCTCTGAGGGGGGAAGTGGGGAAGACTGAGTGGGGTGGGGTGGTAAAGTAATTTTCCAAGTAGTGTGAATTGTTATCATATGTCAAGTAGTAGAGTCTCATGTTGTGTGGTCTTTGCTTTATTGGTGTTTTCTGTTAAGGAATTTCTAAATACAAGATTCTAGAAAGAGATTTTTAACCTATTTTGTGTTATAAGATGAAACTAGGTGGCTGTTTAACTAAACAGTTTTGAATGAATATGAGTAGCAAGAACACTGGTAAATAATGTGCATCCACTTAGCACGTTTCCCCTTGCAGTATATTCTTTTATTAATTATTTTCCCATCTACATACTTCCCCCTGGGCCCTTGTTGTAAGGGGGAGCTTGCACTGGCCCTGTTCTGGCCACTGCCACTGAAATGTAGCATCTCTGCTCGCCATGGGTGATGGAGGGAGTTGATGTGTATCTTCTGGGAGGGCATCTTGGGGAAATTGAGCCCTGGAGCCCTGCCTGGTTTTGCAGATTAGTTCCAATATCTGCTCTTTCCTGTAGTGTCTGTATTTTGATATTGTTTAGGATTTTAAAAAAGTTTTCATTGTATAATATACCTACATAAACGTGCACAGATCGTAAGTGTGCATATCAACAAATGTTCGTAAGTGCCGCACACCTGCAACCAGTTCCAGAGCCAGGACGCTGCTCAGATCCCTCCCGCTGCCCCTGCCCACCTGCTCTTAGTGGGGCCTCTTCTTTGTGCCTTATGAAAGAGGATCTCTTCCGCCCCACCTAAAGTTATGTTAGTGTTTTTTCCTTCACTTTCAATTCTTTGTGAAAATTGAACAAGTAGGGTATTTTTTTATTTTTACTTCTAGCTGATCACACTTGCAAATTTGAGTGCCCTAGTTCTTAGGAAACAGCTGTGCTGCTGAGAGGTGGTGGGGTCGCCTGAGTGTCTCCTACGTGAGGCATCCGGTCATCTTCCACTGATAAGCTATGCCTTGGTGTGCGTAGTCATGGGAAGAAGTTGAGTTCTACATGTGGGGGCAATGTAAGATTATCCCTGCATGGGTTAAGACCCTGTCACATTGACTTCTGGACACCCGGTTCCTTAGATACTGAGCATGTCTTTTTTTCTCTCATAAGCAGTAGGATCCCAAATGCAAGAAGAAATTCTAAGACTATTGTGTACAGTGCAACTTAGTTTATATATAAGTTGATTTTTTGGAGGGCATTGTGAATTGTGTGCTCAGACCTCCTTGACTGTCCATGGAAATGCTGAGATTCCTGTTCGGCCACATTCTGAAAAGAGCCTCAGCAGGCAGGAGCGCGCAGCCTGAGAACCTGGAGCGCACAGTGAAGGCAGCAGCGTAGGGGAATGACCTTATCTCGGCAGCCAACAGGAAATGATGAAATGTGCTGGGAGAATTCAGCTGAGAGCCGAGATCAGACATGCCAGTAGGGTTGGGAAGAGGCAGGTACGGAAGCTAATCAGAAAAACGTGAGTGTGCTATTTAAGGCTTGCTTTTCCTTTAAAGTAGACCTTTTTGAAAGTAAAATTTTCGTTGGTTTTTTCCTCAGTGATTGATTTAACAGAAATCTCACCTTCTAAGCAAGCACTTCTAGTTTTAGTGTTCCTGGAAATGTTCAACTAATTCAATATTAACCGAACAGTGTGGAATGTTTTTTCCAGAATGCTTTGAGAAAACGTCAGAGTAAGCGTTTGATTTTCTTGGTGAATAGATTTTGGCTTAAACAAATGAAAGACTGTGCTTTATAATTTTTGACTCTGGTTTTAGAACATATGTGCATTCTTCCTTTCAAAATAGATGGAATAACTTTGCAACTTTGCTTTGGCATGTTTTAGACTAGCTGACATACTTCTAACTGTATTTTTTTCTTACCGAGTAGCTAAATGAGTTACTCGAGTTAATTGTTAATAGAGGGCCCCCCCCCCGCAACTTTAAGGCATCATGTTTATTACATGCTGCCATTTTCTTTCCTAACAGCCAAATCTAATCTACATGTAAACGTGCCTTGTGAGAAAAAATGAACAAATTAGCTTTTCCAGTTGACTATAATTGCTGTTTCACCGTCTACCAGACTCCCTGAATTAGTGTGCTGCCTGCTGCAAGCCCCTCCCCGCCCTCCTCCTGAGTCAGTGCTTTCTTATTTCTCTTCTCAGCTGGATCTTGTGCCCTTGTCCCCCTCTGAGGGCTGTCACTAGACACTTTGTTTATATTTTTATTGGATAGCAAAATATAAAAGCTTATTGTTTTAATAACTGAGCAGCCTTATATACGTATTTAATTATTTCTTATCTTGGAAGTTATTCTGGAATTGAAAAATTATGGCTCCTCCTTTATTTATGCAGTACTGTAATTCTAATTAGAAGGTTTTGTTTTGTTTTTTTTTTAAATCCCAATACCTAAGTGATCCATCACTTGTGAATTATACTTATTGGATTACCTCTTGCTGTGAACATTATAAAGGCAGTGTCCTCTTTTCTCCAGAAAATGCTTGCAGGTACAGTCTGTACCACATAGAGAAGCTTGTTTTCCTGTCTGTGATTTGTTTATTTCTAACACTTTTCGGGTTGCGTAGGAAAGGTTTCTAGAAACCCCCAAGGTATATAGTATGTCTTTTAGACCTTAATCAGGTCCACGAGTTCTATCTTTGCTCTTGTAGCTCCAAATATTTCTTTCTTCTGATCTCTTCCTTCTTGGCAATAAAATATTTTACTGAATTCTAGATGAACTTTAAATGCTGCATTTATGAAAATAAGAGGTTTCATAAGTCATACCAAAGCATGTGTTGTAGGTATAAGATTTATGCCAGTAAGTAAAAATAAGCCCTCCTCTTTTTTTCTTTTTATATAGTATTAGTCCTTTGAATTATTTGCCTGTCTACACAATTCTATTATTCATTTGGCAGCATAATTTAAAAGATGGGAACATGATATTTAGAATTGCAGTGGCTCTTAGAGTCAATATGCCAGGACCCTCACTTTAACAAAGGAATTGAGACCCAGAGGTGAAATGAGTTGTTCAAGGTCACATGGCTTGTTGGTAACTAAGCGAGTCTGGAACCCAGGTCTCCTGGCATCTGGATCATTACCCTTTCTGTGACAGTAATCTGCTTTCTCCATGTTATTATCTCAAGATTGATAGCACTTGGCTAACAGTGGCTTTTTTCTTCTAATGAGTCTGTTTTAATTTCAAATACTCAGCTTTTATTCAATAACAGTTTCCCTATAAGTACCATTTGGCATATATGTATAATGAATTACCTCAAGTACAAAGAACATTGATATTTCTCCCTTTGAGAGATAGCTTTTCTTTTCCTTTTTTTTTTTTTTTTTTTTTGAGACAGAGTCTTACTCTGTTGCCCTGGCTAGAGTGAGTGCCGTGGCATTAGCCTAGCTCACAGCAACCTCAGACTCCTGGGCTCAAGCGATTCTACTGTCTCAGCCTCCCAAGTAGCTGGGACTATAGGCATGTGCCACCATGCCCGGCTAATTTTTTCTATGTATTTTTAGTTGTTCAGATAATTTCTTTCTATTTTTTTTAGTAGAGACGGGGTCTCGCTCTTGCTCAGGCTGGTCTCGAACTCCTGAGCTGGAACAATCCACCCGCCTCGGCCTCCCAGAGTGCTAGGATTACAGGCGTGAGCCACCACACCCGGCCTGAGAGATAGCTTTTCTTAAAAAGAAAGTTCTCAATTTTATTAAGTTTTTCTTGCCTCTCCCCTGAACTAGGTCTTATTTAATTGTTACTGATGTAAGTGAACTTCATTATGGGATTATCTGCTAGATGAGAACGCCAAACTTAGCAGACAAGTACTCAATTCTTCTTTGAAAGCAGATTCTTCAGGATGTGAAAGGGAAACCCTAAGCATTTCAGCCCCAGTTTCTTTTTGGCATTTCTGCATTTCAGCCCCTATAAGGAAATACTGACAACTCTAAGTCTTGAGCTGGACTGAACAGGTTTTGGAATATGAAAGACTTCAAAATAATACATTATACTGTAAATAAAGAAGGAAATGATTTAATTGATAAACGTAGAAGTTACTCACAACTTTCCAGAATCATTAAAAATAATCTGTGTTGGCCAGGCATGGTGTTCACGCCTGTAATTCTAGCTCTCTGGGAGACCCAGGTGGGAGGCTCCCTTGAGGCCAGGAGTTCGAGACCAGCCTGAACAACAAATGAGACCGAATCTCTACAAAAAAATAGAAAAAATTAGCTGGGTATGGTGGCATGCGCCTCTAGTCCCAGCTACTAGGGAGGCTGAGGCAGGAGGATCACCTGTGCCCAGGAGTTTGAGGTTGCTGTGAACTATGATGATGTCACTGCACTCTAGCCAGGATGACAGAGTGAGACTCTGTCTCAAAAAAAAAAAAGTTTTTGTTAAAAATTGATTTTGAATCCTCTGAAATTCAGGTGTGGGAATTAGATATAAATAGAGGTACACTGAGGACAGTGGGTGACTGTCCTTAGAACTTGATGTGGCTACCACTGTCCAAAGTCACCTTAAAATGCCTTGGAGGAGGTTCATAGAATAGCATTTATTTGTATTTTCTAAAGTATTTAGAATATATGCCTTGACGAATTTCTGAAACAAATACACCCATTTGTTTCAATAGGCATTTTCATAAATGTTTTAATTGTATTTAAAATTGAATTTAATAACTTTATACCTATTTTAATTTATAAAACCCAAGAATGAAGTGGGATACATGAGCAATACTTTATGCAACAAGTCAGAACTGTATCTTCCCTCTGGTGTTCTAGTGGGCACTTTTTGTCAATCTCCTTGCAGAAGCTGCTGCTTTCATGTGAGCCAGATGACAGCGTCCTGGGGCCTAAAGACAAACTGAGGCTGCAGGCCCAGGAGGAGCTGAAGTGGCTCAGTTCACTTCTCCCGTAACTTGGTTACCTTTGCTCCCCAATTAGCATTTTGTACTTTCTGTTGTATTTTCAGTATATATTAAGTACAGAATATTCCAACTGGCTTCCTTAATATATAATTGACCTTTTTCTGCCCTAGTCAGTAATATTTGATACTCTTACTCCCTCCCGCCCCTGTTTTCTGCCCACATTAATGTATATTCCATTATGCTTGTGAGATTTAAAGGCAAGAAGAGGATACCAGCCTACTCTGGTGCTGGCTTTGCTGCAGACTGAGGAGGGTTAAAGGGCAGACCCTGGCACTGCTGTTGCTCAGAAACCACTGAGAGTTTGTGCTGTTGGCATCGTTTGGGCTGTTGGTGTTTGGGCCTTTTTCACATCTATCTGCTGGGGGCTTCTCGCTAGACCAGATTCCAGGGGTAGTAGCCTCAGAACCTCCTCTGAGACTGTGAAGAAACTTCTCTCAGTATCCTAGGCCTTATAGCTGGTTAAAGAGGAGTGTGTGTGTGTGTGTGTGTGAGAGAGAGAGAGAGAGAGAGAGAGAGAGAGAGAGAGAGAGAATGGTGAGATGGTGACATTAAAAAACAAGAGTCATTGATTTGAATACATGAGTGAATGAACGAATGAATTGCAGAGTTTTCCTTTCCATAGAGATTATTTTTTTTTAAGAGACAGGATCTCACTTTGTTGCCCAGGTTGGAGCATAGCGGTGTGATCATAGCTCACTGCAGCCTCAAACTCCTGCCTCAGTCTCCCAAGTAGCTGGGATTACAGGCATAGAGATACTTTTGAAGGCACTGTAGTTACGTTTAAGGGAGCTGGTCTAAATGCATTTATTTGCACATCACAGTTCTGCACTGATGCCAAGTGGCAGGCTAGGTATCTACTTAATATCTCCTCCAGCCCTGGGACTCTGGCTTAAATTTTTTTCTCACTAGACTCTGTCATATGTGAATCATAAGAGATTAATCTTTATGTGAATTCACGAAGCATATTGTTGTATTTTGGGAAACTTTTTTTTTTTTTTTTTT
>CAUYSK010014690.1:0-35970 GCA_963575035.1 Avahi laniger | reverse complement strand
TTTAAGCCTCTGCCCTACTGCCATTAAACGAGACTTGATCAGACTCCTGTCTTGTCTCCATTTCTTGTGTCTTGCCTTTCCCATTTCCCACTCCCTCCTCCCAGGTACCCACGAATAACTGGTTCCGCGGGTCGGGACAGTTGACCACTGGTAACTGAAACAACACAAAGTAAAACTGCAGTTGGGAGGAACTACTATAATTCTTTTTAATGAGTTGTGAGGATTAGACATACTGCAAGGAGTGCATCTAACACAGTTCCTGGCATATGGCTCCAACCCAATGGATGGCCATTATGAGAAAAGAACACTCAAGGGTTTTGAATATTTGGGTGTGTCCTTGGCTACGCAGCTTAAGGTTTTTGCAAAACAATGTTCCTCAAACACCAAAGTGTTCCAGTCAACACAGACTGACAAGAACATTCATATGTCATGGCATCCAGGTCCCCATATCCCAAATGTCAATGTTTGTTTACAGGAATAAAAGTTTAAATATTGAAGATGACTGAATACAGGCATTTTGTACTTGCCTCTTCCACTAAGAAGAACCAAAACAGTAAATAATCACACTTTGAATAGATCAGCCAGGAGATAACATTGGAATTCAATAGAAAAGTGATAAGAAACACCTAAAACAAGGAGAGGGAAGTGAGGCAGCCTGGTAGGCTGGGATCAGCTGAAAACCAGGAGATACTCCCTAACGCAGGGAAAAGGTAAGGGAGAGTCTCTCAGCAGTCTACATTCTCACCATAGATTCCTGAAACTCTTGCCACAAGAGAGGCTCTAGACCCTCATAGGCCCTGAAACTAACATGGAGAACTACTTGGAGACAGCACAATGGCACTGCTCCAGGGAGGAAGCTTGCACTGGGTCCCATACTCCCTCCAAGTCCTAAGCAGCTATAGCAAAGCATAATTTTGAGAGCCCACCCCCCACACCCCACAACAGAGTGCACACCATCCTGGGGCCCAGGAGAACAAGGGCTGAGGCATGAGTGAAGCACAGGCTGCCACCACTAGGGCTGAGGCATAAGCAGGGTACATATTCCCCACCTGCTGTCCTAGGCTGCTACCACAAAGGTGGTCGCACCCACCCCTATAACAGGGCTTCAACTACTGCCACACTCCACCCAAGCATTCTTCCAGGGCCTTGGAAATGGCTCCATCTCTGCCTACCATAGCAGATGCCTTCTGGGGGCCTAAAGACACACCATCTGGGGGCCTGAAGACAAGCCTTCTCAGCCTGGCTTTGCCCCCACCCTATGCTGGACCATGCAGCCCAGGGACTGGGAATTGCTCAGGTCAGTTCACCACCCTTGGCACTTGAGTACTTCTCTTAGGGGCCTTAGGTTGGCCTACCCTGTTGCTACTGCCACAGCTGGCACCTACCTGAAAAAGACACCTGTGGCTTTGGAATCTAGTCTGCCCAGCCCATTACAGCCACTACAAACACCAACATTCACTGGTCAGGACCAGAGGGTCATCCTGTTACTATTACTACCATCACCCATAACATGCCAACTGCCCAGGGGCTCAAGCACCTTCCCACTCACCCAACACACTACTGTCATTACTAACATCAGAGCAAGACACATGGAGGCACAAGAATTAGTTTACCTTAACCCCCTGACACCAGTGCCAGCACATGCCACCCTAGAGTCTAAGAACAGGCATGCTCAGTCTATCACTACCACCATGGGGGCCTAAACACTGGCCTTCCTAGTACCCCAGCACTCAGAAAAACATCTGCTAATAACTTCAGCCTAAGCCACTAAGCAAATCACAGATAACACTGATGCTAGTTACAGGCAAAGAAATCACAGAGAGACTACACTACTGCACGCACCCCAAATCAAAGCCAAAATTCCCTATCCATGGATATATCTTTAGGAAAAAGACTTCCCCTACAAAAACAATTCAAAAAATTGGTAGAAGCTACTGATACACTGGATGCACAGATAACAACAAAAGGATACAGGAAACATGAAAAAGCAAGAAATGTAAAACAATAAGAAAATATGATACCTCCAAAGGAAAACAGCAATTCTCCAGCAAAAGGTCACCATCAAAAATACATTTTTTAAAATCCCAGAAAAAAAAATTCAAAATACTGATTTAAAGAAGCTCAGTGAGATATCAGAGAATACTGGAAAGCAGTACAAAGAAATCAGGAAAACAATTCAGGCTATGTATTAGAAATTTACCAAACAGACAGATATAAAAAAGAACCAAACAGAAATTCTGGAACTAAAGAATTCATAGCATGAAATGTAAAATGCATTTGCAAGCTTTGATAATAGACTACATCAAGCAGAAGTAAAAGTCTCAGAACTTTAAGACAGATCTTTTGAAATAATCCAGCCAGACAAAAATAAAAAGAATGAGCAAATCTATGATCACATAGGAAAACATAAAGTGACAAAATATTCAAATTTTCAGAGTCCCAAAAGGTGAAAAGAAAATGAAAGAGTTTAAAAATTTATTTAATGAAATAATAGATGAAAACTTACCAACTTTAGCAAGAGATTTAGATATCAAAATACAGGAGACTCGGAGATGCCCAAACAAATACAATGCAAAATATTATTCTCCAGAGCATATTATAGTCAAACTGTTGTAAGTCAAAGACAAAGAAAGAATTCTAAAAACAGAAAGAGAAAATCATCTAGTCACCTATACAGGAGATCCCATCAGACTAACAGTGAACTTCTCAGCAGAAACCTTACAAGCCAGGAAAGAGCAGGATGGCATATTCAATATGCTGAAAGAAAAAAACTGCCAGCCAAAGGATGGCTGAGAAAAATTATCCTTCACAAATGAAGGAGAAATAAAGTCTTTCCCAGACAAGCAAAAGCTAAGAGAATTCATCAAAACTAGATTGGCCCTGCAAGAAATGCTTATGGGAGTCCTACACTTGGAACTGAAAGACCATTATCTATTATCATGAAAACATAAAAATCACTGGCAGAGCAAACATGCAAACAAGGAAAAGGATCAAATGTTACTACTAGAGAAAACCACTAAATCACAATGATACAAAATAAAAGAGAAAGAAAAGAACAAAGGATATACAAAACAACCAGAATCATTTAATAAAATGATAAGACTAAACTCACATATTAATAATAACCTTGACTATAAATAGATTAAACTTTCCACTTAGAAGGCATAGGCTGGATGAATGCATTAAAAAGTGGCCCAACTATATGCTGCCTATAAGAAAATTATCTAGCTTGTAAAGACACATATAGACTGAAAATAAAGGAAGTCAAAAAGATATTCCCTGCAAACTGAAACCAAAAGCAAGCACAGACATTAAGTCAAAAACAGTAAAAAATGGTAAAGAATGTCATTAAATAACGATAAATGGAACAATTCAACAAAAAGATATAACAATTATAACATATGTACACCTAACACCAGAGCACTCAGATATATAATGCAAAAATTATTATATTTAAAGGGAAAGGTAGACTCTAGCATAATAACAGTTGGGGACTTCAATACCCCAACTTGTCTAATGCTGAGGTCTAATATCCTGGACAGATCACCTAGACAGAAAATTAACAAAAAAAATTGGATCTAAATTATACATTAGAACAAATGGACATAACAGATATTTACAGAACATTTCATCTAACAGCTACAGAATACGTATTCTTCTTATCAGCATATGGAAATTTCTCCCTGGTAGACTGTATGTCAGGGGACAAAACAATCTCAACAAATTTTTAAAAATTGAAAACATATCAAGTGTCTTCTCAGACTACAATGTAATAAAACTGAAAGTCAATAACAAGAGGAACTTTGGAAATTGTACAAATACATGGAAATTAAACAACTTGTTGCTAAATAATCTTGGAGTCAAGAAAGAAATTAAGGAGAAAATAAAAAAAATTTCTTGAAACAAATGAAAATTGAAATACAACATACCAAAACCTATGGGATACAGAGAAAACAGTGCTATGAGGGACGTTTATAGCTGTAAGTGCCTGCATCATGAAAGCAGAAAGATTTTAAATAAATATAATCATGTACCTCAAGGAACTAGGAAAGCAAAAACAAACCAAACCCAAAAATAGTAGAAAGAAAGAAATAGTAAAGATCACAACAGAACTAAATAAAATAGAGACTAAAAGAAAATATATAAAGGATAAATGAAATGAAGTTGGTTTTTAAAAAAATCAATAATCTACTTACTAGACTAACCAATCAAAGAAAGAAGACCCAAATAAAATCAGAAATAAAAAAGGAGGCATTACAACTTATACCACAGAAATATTAATACAAAAGATCATCGAAAACTCTCTAAACAACTATACACTAACAAATTGGAAAACCTAGAGGAAATTAATAAATTTCTAGACAAACGCAACCTATCAAGATTAAACCAGAATAAATGTTGGCATGGATGCGGAGAGATAGGAACATTCATACACTGCTGGTGGGACTGCAAACTAGTGCAACCTCTGTGGAAAGCAATATAGAGATACCTTAAAGAGATACAAGTCGAATTACCATTTGATCCAGCAATCCCATTACTGGGCATCTACCCAAAAGAACAAAAGACACTCTATGAAAAAGACACCTGCACCTGAATGTTTATAGCAGCATAATTCACAATTGCAAAGATGTGGAAACAACCCAAGTGTCCATCAATATATGAGTGGATTAATAAAATGTGGTATATGTATACCATGGAGTACTATTCGGCTTTAAGAAACAATGGTGATATAGCACCTCTTGTATTCTCCTGGAAAGAGCTGGAACGCATTCTACTAAGCGAAGTATCCCAAGAATGGAAAAGTAAGCACCACATGTACTCACCATCAAATTGATATTAACCGATCAACACATAAGTGCACATATAAGAATAACATCTATTGGATATTGGGCAGGGGAGAAGCGGGAGGAGGGTGGAGGGGACAGGTATATGCATACACAAAGAGTGTGATGTGCACCATCCGAGGGATGGACACGCTTGAAGCTTGCACTTGGCAGGGGGAGGGAGGGGAGGGCAACATACATAACCTAAACATCTGTACTCCCATAATATGCTGAAATAAAAAAAAAAAAGATTGAACCAGGAACAAACAGAAAACCTGAATAGGCCAATAATAAATAACAAAATTGAAGCAATAATAAAATGTCTCCCAACAAAGAAAAGTCCAAATGCCTTAACTGCTGAATCCTACTCAATTTTCAACAAACAGCTAATACCAATTCTCCTCAAATTATCCAAAATAATCAAAGAATATGGAATTGTCCCTAACTTATTCTACAAAGCAGGCATTACACTGATACCAAAACCAGACAAGGATGCAAAGAAAAAAAAACTACAGACTTAAATCCCTGATGAACATAGACATAAAGAGTCTCAAAAAAATACTAGCAAGCCAAATCAAACAACACATTAAAAAATACATTTCATCAAGTATATTTTATATCAGGGATGCTAGGATTGTTTAACATACACAAAGCAATAAACATGATACATCACATCAACAGAATAAAGAACAAAACCCTATCATTATCTCAGAAAAAGCATTGATAAAATGTTCAATATCCCTTAATGGTAAAGAAAAAAAAAATAAAAGCTCTCACCAACTAGCCCTAGAAGGAAGATTCCTCAACATAATAAAGGTCATATATGACAACCCCACAGCTAACATTGTACTGAATGAGGAAAAGCTAAAAGCCTTTCCTTTAAGAACTGGAACAAAAAATGATGTCCATTTTTACCACTTCTATTCAACACAGCACTGGAAGTCCTATCCAGAGCAATCCAGCAACAGAAAAAAAATGAAAGTCACCCAAGTCGGAAAAGAGAAAGTCAAATTGTCCCTCTTTACTGATGATATAATCTTATATCTAAAATACCCTAAAGAGTCCATCAAAAATTCTTAAATCTAATACATTTAGTAAAGGTGCAGGATACAAAATTAACATCCAAAAAAAGTATCATTTCCATATACCAATAATGAACATGCTGAGAAAGAAATCAAAAAGGCAAATCCCATTTACAATAGCTACAAAAACATAAAATATCAGGAATAAATGTAACCAAGTAAGTGAAAGATCTCTACAAGGAAAACTAAAAAATAATGATGAAAGAAATTGAAAAGGACACAGAAAACGGAAAGACACCTCATGGATTAGAAGAACTAATATTGTTAAAATGATCATACTGTCCAAAACAATCTACAGATTGAATGCAATCCCTATCAAAATACCATCATTTTTCACATAGTTAGAAAAATATTCCTAAAATTTATATTGAAACAAAAAAAAACTTGAATAGCAACGGCAATCCTGAGCAAAAAGAACAAAGCTGGAGACATCACATTCCCTGACTTCAAAATGTATTACAAGGCTATAGTAACCAAAATAGTATGGTATCGGTATAAAAGCAGACACAGACCAATGGAACAGAATGGGGAATCCAGAAACAAATGCATTTATTTACAGCCAATTGATTTCAATAAAGGTGCCAAGGACACACATTGGCGATAGGAGAGTCTCTACTATAAATGGTGCTAGGAAAATTGGGTATCTATATGCAGAACAATGAAACTGGACCCTTATCTTTCATCATATACAAAAATCAACTCAAGATGGATTAAAGATTTAATTAAGCATAAGATGTGAATCTATAAAGCTACCAGAAGAAAGCATAGAGAAAACACTTTAGGACACTGGTATTAGGCATTGATTTTATGGCTAAGATCACAAAAGCATAGAAGACAAAAACAAAAATAGACAAATGGGACTATATTAAACTAAAAAGCTTCTACACAGCAAAGAAAACAATCAACAGAGTGAAAAGAAAACCTGTTGAATGGAAAAAAATATTTACAAACTATTCATCTAACAAGAAACCAATACTCAGAGTATACAAGGAACTCAAACAACTCAATAATAGAAAACAAATAATCCCTTAAAAAATGGGCAGAGGACATAAATAGACATTTCTCAAAGGAAGACATACAAACCTGACATACTAATAGGTATCTGAAGAAATGTTCAACATCATTAATCATCAGGAAATGATATACATGCTGACAGACTTTCAGTCTCTCAATTCAAATGTGATATATTATTATATAATTTTGTTCAAAATCAAGATTTTGAAGGTAAAGTAAATAAATATTATGAACTATTGTTACTGGTAACTGTTAAAAGTTATCTTTATATACTATATAATTTATTGGAATATGAAAATCAATTTTATAATACAATATTTTCTAATATGGCACTATAAATTTTTAAAAATATCATCTTAAAACATTTTTAGCATATTTCATATATACATTGAATGACAAAGAAATTTTTAAAAATAATAAGAATGTTCCTCAAAATTGCATGTTTCTTTGAAAGGTATTCATTCATATGTTAAAAACTTAGACAACTCCCATGTTTAGTTGAGTATAGAATTTGAGGGTACATTTGGATTCTGTGAAAAAGTATTCCATTCACTTCCACTTCAAAGGCCACAATGTGTTTGTGGTCTTCTAACTATGGAAACTTTTCAATTAAATTATAAAAGAGAAGTCATAATTGGATGCTCTAAAAATCTCTATTACAATTTTGAATAATGCACAATGAAGCCATATTGCATAACAGATGCAGTCAAATTTGTTGATGAATCACTCAAAAGGACTGCTTTGGGAAGATTAACACCTCAATGGAATCTGGTTATCTGTCTATCTTTCTATCCACATACATGCCTATATATTCTAATAAGCTAGCAAAACTTGCTATTTGCAGTTGCCCACCACATTTGAGCTGTTTATATTTGTGGTCAGGCTTAGAGGCGGGGATATAAGAAAGATACAGCTGATTGATTTGGAATAGTTTTGCTGAGCCACTCGAAGGCCACTACTTAGTGACTTTCAATGTTATTTTAATTATGATTTCTCAACATATAAATAATAAAAAACAATTTTAGAAAATGCCTAATTATTTATCTTCCCATTATACATCCCACATATGCTCTAACTCAGGCCCAGTGTCCCCAGTCATCTTATAACTCTCCAGAAAACACACCTCCTTGGGAACTTGTGACTTGCTGTTAGACTTAATTTCTATTAGATCTAGTATTTTTCTTTTTCCCTGCTGCCTCTACCATTTATTAGGAAAGGATTGTATTTTCACTTACACTTTAAGGTAACCATAGTTTCTGCATATCAAAGAAGGTTTGCTTGCTCTGTTACCAAACCAGGAAACAGCAGAAGTAAAACTGCAGGCAGAAAGAGAGTCTCTGAGACAGTTATATAAGATGGCAACATATTGCTCAATTGGTTGAATAGGATAATAAAGCAAGGAATAAATATTGGCTTCATTACTCTCAAAATACATTTTGAACTTCTGTTTTTTCCCTCACTTTTTACTAGATGGTCTAGTATTTTGATAGAAGATTTCAACATATTTTCAATTTGAGACCCAAGTGTCTGTATTACATTTATATATATATTTATTTTAGTCCATGACTAATGAATGCAGTTCTTACAGAAACCAAACCAAAGCAAACCACAAATATATCAGGCTTACCTGATATTTTAGAAGGCTTCTAAAATTTTAGATGGGTATTGAGCAGACATGAAAGGAAACAAACAAAAATGTGAACAAATCCCAACCTAAATTATGTTTGATTCAAATCATTGTTTGGATGGTTTTTATTTTTAATGTTGAGTCTCTCCTGCTGAAATGATAAACCAACCCATTCACTAACAGCATGTGTTTCAATGGGAGAATTTCTATTTTCTTATAGCCTAAATTCAGTGCAGGCTGATCACCAAAGCAAGGTAATGCCAGCCCAGCATGCATGTGATTTAAATAAATAAGACTTGCATTTAAAGAACATTCAATATCCTCTTAGTTGCCCTTAGGTAAAAGCGAGCCCTTAAATTCATTCTTTTGTGCTTCTGCAGGAATAGAATAATAGAAAATTAAGAAGCTTCCTCTGATTATGGACGTCAGAACTGGAAAACTAGATGAGGAGAAGTGCAATATATTGACCCTTTTCTCTCTCTCTCTCTCTTTTTTTTTTTTTTTTGCTCCTGTATAAGGAGAGCCCAAAAGCAAAATCTGTGGAAAATAGCTAAGTGTTCATCCCTTAGCATTTTACCACTCAGGTACTACTAATACAAATTCAAAAAATGCTAATAAAGTCTGAAATTTCCCAGTAGGGGAGTAATGGAACACTTTTTAAAAAGGCACTTTCAGTTAATGACTAAGGCATTTTTTGCTAACAGCAATTTTGGCTTCTTATCCCAGGTGGAGAAAAATGCATTAAACAGGAGATTAAAATGTCCTTTCAACTGCTTGGTAATGCCAGCTGCTGCTGCAGGCTAAGGCATCCATGAAGTGGCATTTAGTTGATGGTGTTTCTGTTCCAGGAATGGAGCAAGTACGAAAATCCCTCTAGATGGGGGTCTCTTTAAATATGCTGTATACGCACAAATTGCAAGTGTAGGAGCTGGGCTAGGATGGTAAACTGTACAATCTGTTCATTGCATTTTGGTTGCTAATTAAGAGGTGACATACAGTATGAATGCACAGAACCTGTTGAAATTCTGTCAGGCTCTGTCTTTGCTTTCACATGTTTGAATGCTATTTAATAAGGCGTCTTAATTGAAAGCAGAGAAATATATAAAAGTAGAGTACAAATGTGTTGGATTAGGATTCTGCGACAACAAGTATGTGTGTTCATGATTTCTAACCCCACGGTGCCTCTCTCTAAGACAGCTACTCTACTTCATAAGTACAATATGCAAATGCCATGATTTTCTTCTTGCTGTAGGGGATAGAACAAGAGTGGAAAGTTGGAATCAGAACTTGCAAACACAAATGTGAACTTAACACTGACTCTGACATAAAGGAAAAATGGTTTCCCTTGCCAAGAAATACCGCTTTTATGAGGAGTGTTTAAGAGAAGATGGAAAAAAAGGGGGTGCACTTACTAACAATGTATTGTGTGTGTACATTTTATAGCCAAATGCGTATTTTCTCTCAGCCTTTCTTTAGTATATGTAACCAGATTAATACCAAACTTTATTTTCTGCAAACTGGATTCTAGAGTAAAGATAATGAAAGAAGAAAAAGATATACCCAGAGCTAAGCCATTGGTCACTGTGAAGCTAGTATGGCTAGAAACAGAAACATGCTGAAGTTTAGCATAAATATAAAAGTCCCCAGACCAGAGAGAATTCTATCTCTATTTCTTGGTTTTTCCATTTGAATAAAGGACTTATTGAGTTAAAAAAATGAAGCACTTTGAATTTGCCTGAAACATAACAAGTGCTCAAAATCATTTTCTCTATCTCTTATGGTTGTTATTGTTTAATAGTCCTTGGAAGTGCCAATAGATATGAAATCTGATGGTAGTAGGTTTTCTCTGTGGAATTCCCATTGTCCATGTTTTTTCTTTAAGCTAAAATTATTTCAATTTCTTTTACTAATGTTAACCAAAAACTCTTCTTTCTACTTCTCCAAATGACAGATAAAAGTTGGCATTATTTAAATAAGCATATATACACCCACTTTAGTAATCACTTAGTGATAGCTTAAAAAGGTATGTTTTGAGTTTGAGGCTTCCTTTCAATTTCCATTTGTACTGTTCACATCTTCTCAATCTCCTGATTTATTCTACTCAGAGTTAGGCAGGACTTCATTTGATGCCCAGATCCATTGACATTTCTTCTCAAATTTTAGCAACATGGAAGCTGAAAAGACGTACAAACTTTGTCTTTTAATGTGAGTTAATGTGGGGCATCGGTGTCATTTGGATATATAAATATATATAAGATAGATAAGTATATCTAAGTATTGTAGTCCTGCAGTAGCCTGAATTCAAGTCCACTGAAACTCTGAGTTAACAGTAGGATATCAAGACCCATCATACCTTATTACATAAATAAACTGACGGGTAACTTCAGCAAATCACTCCAACAAATATGTTATTTGAATTTTTTTTTTGGTCATCACACCTACCGTAGTCAGTCCTAATTGGTAACCTCCTTGGCATAAGAGGTTGAAAATTTAGAGAATAGGATGACTGAAAAGCAATTTGTAACTATTTAGGTAAGTCTGCAGACAATGAGGGAGAGAAGAAAAAGGGTAATGTTCTCTTCAGAGATTTGATTCAATCTCTGGAGCCCACATCCAAACATTTTTATATGAAGGTACAATAATTTTTTTAAATATATGCATCAAATCATCAAATTATCAAAAATTCTATTGGGATGCTTCTTCATAGTTTCACTAATGTCTTTTTTAAATACTGGACATGGAATTCTTAAGAAACACTATTTCTAGGGCATTGAAACTTATGAAGTACGCCCTTGGAGCTTAAATCAGGATGAGCTGAGATGATCCCCCAGACAGCTTTGAAATGCCCTGGCTTCCTTATAATGGAGCAAAGTGCTACATAAAGAGGGCTGTGCTGAGATGCTCTGAAATTCTTTCATATGATTAGTAAGAATGAAAATATTATTAGAGATTTTAGACTCCTAATCACTAAGAAAATAAAAATCATGCTAATGCCTTCAATTACAAGTTACAATATTACTTGTCCTAAGAATTTAGTTTTTCTTGGTAAATGCCAGTTAAAAACATAGCAATTACACGTTCTTACAGATTACTTGGCAACTCCATTTCTAAAGTTTGTATGACTTGCCCTCTGATTTTATAACCGAAATAATCTTTTTCCCCTATAATTACTTGTTATGTAAATACCTGTCAATACATGACTGACTCTGGCCATTTCCATTTAATTAAAAGGTCAACACCAACATATAAATACCCTTTATTTAATGATAATATTTGTTCCTATAACCACACAAATAGCTCAGTATCCAAGACAAATTTATTTTTGCTGTGCATACTGAGATACACAATATGAATTTGATGTCACAGTCATGTAATATCAAATTCCTCATGTGGCATTTGTAGATAATAATACATAATAAATGCACATATAAATGTTCATAAAAGTTATTAATCATGTATAAATTTATCTAATTTTTGCATAGATTAGGTAAGAATAAGAAGTGGGACAAACTTATCCTGGAGATTTTCTATTCAGGTACCAAAATGTACCTAAGTGTCTATTTGTCCTCATAGCACTCCTCCTTTGAGCACAGCAAAGAAAATAGGAAGCAGAGATGGATAGGACTTAATGTGTTCCTC
The DNA here is from genome assembly GCA_963575035.1 of Avahi laniger. NCBI lineage: Eukaryota > Metazoa > Chordata > Mammalia > Primates > Indriidae > Avahi > Avahi laniger. The sequence goes on along the minus strand of CAUYSK010014690.1, from coordinate 23,785 downwards.
TGTGTTCCACAAAATGTGTTCCTCTGTTCCTAGGAGAGCCTGTGGGGATAGAAGGGTGAAATGGAGCAGAAAGACAGAGGAGGTCAGATGGGTTATGTGACAGAGTAAAGAGCAGACTAATTGAATTTGCAAGTGAGATGAAATTGGGAGTTGTCAGGAACAGAGGGGAAGACAGAGCCTGAGAGTGTTAATAGATGACTTATTTAAGAAGTTTGAGTAAGCTGACATCCGGGAACTTTGAACATTTTTACTTTGCATACTTTGGCTTCTGTTTTGTCCTTTTCCATAGGATTTATTAGTTGCTGTCCTTAAAAATATCCAATAATCATTTCATTGTGTATTCAATAAATATGTACCCAAAATGTTCCAGCCTTTTTTCACCCCAAGGAAGGACACAGAGATCAAAATAAATATAATCATTATTTTTATAGCTTTCCTGGCTTAAAGACGTACTTGCCCTGGAATGTTTTAGTTAAGCATAGGACACATGGCAATTTGAGTTATTTGGATGTTACCTGGCTCTTAATATAACATTTTTGTAAAAGTCAATTTGGAATTTAATCTGAAGGACAATACCATGGAACAATTTTGCAGATCAAAAGCACCCTTTAAATGGCCTCTATAAAAACAGATAGATTCCATGAGCAAGGTATTAGTTAAAAGAAAGGGGAAAAATATGTAAAATAGTGCAGTTTTTGGTGAGTTGGTAGCTAGAAACTGCCTTAACCCTGCTATCATTACTTAGGATGGAGAAATACATTTCATACTTCAAACAGTTGGCCTCCTTTGCCGTGCTTGCTGTATTTGAATGTGGCTTCAGTTTTGAGTAATGCAAGGTGCTTGACTGTCAGCCCTGGAAGGAGAAGCCCCCTTTTCTGAAGTGGGTGGCGAATGCACGGTGTCAGAAGCATGGCCCTTCACTGTCACCCTCATTAACCTGCCCTTGCTTCACCTCTTTGCCATACAGCTCTGGTAGCTCTCAAGAAAAAAAGGTCTGGAAATGAATATAAACCTTGTAATATAATACAAAATGAAGAAATGTAGGTCATGAAAATTTCAAGCCTGATAGAAATAGTTAATGCTCATTTATGCAATGACCTATGTTGTTTAATTTATTTATAACTTCTAAATGTTATAACATTCTTTTCAAACTTATCTCCTGACAGTTTTCTTACAGTGCCCCGGGGAAAATGTTGAACTTGAAAGTTTCAGCATTTTGGATTTATCAAAGTGAAAGAATTTTGCAGATTCTCTTTTCACTGAGTTTCATGGATTTTTACATTGGAGAGTTAATATAACTAAAAAAAAAATCTTTCCCTTAAAAAAAAATCACCTCTAGGCTGAGACCATATTTGGAGAGCTTCTGCTCCCAAGCAATTTTGAGGTTATTTACATAGAGGGGGAACTGAAATTTGTAACTGAAATTATTTAAATGACAAAATTTGCTAAATTGGATTTATAATAATGTCTGACGAACATACACATATTCAAAAGAAAATCAGATAAAACTTCATTCTGTTAAAAACTCTATCTAGTTTATAGTGAAAAAAAGATTTGTTTTAAGATGTTATTTTAAAAGTGTTCTGAAATCTCAGTCATTTTTTTAAAGAAAGGTGATTATTCTTAATGATAGTAACTGGGCAAATCATTTCACAGCCAAATTGCCACTATTGCAATATTCAGTGCCAAAGTAAAAAATATGATAGAGAAAACATGTCCCAGAATTTGTAAAAAAGTACTTTTTACATACTGAATCACCTATGTGTCTGTGGATCTAACATGTCCCCTTAGTAAATCTATACATAGCTTAGAGCTACGACTTCTTCCAAATTCAATAGCAGGCCTAAACTAAGCACCTCGGAACCTAAAAATTTAGCTAGTGCATTGAATATGATTAACACTCAGAGTTTAGCAAATCATGCTGTTGTACTTTCTCCTGCACCCATACATATTGGGGGTCTAAATTATCATCCAGTGATTACTATTTAATTAAGCAAGAAACATACAGGTAAATTGCTTCTGTCACTTATAAAGGCTGTGGACACATTTAGTGACTGTCACTCAGCTGAGCTACTTTCAGAGTGATCAGATAGCTCCAGGCTATACAGAATATATCATCTCTTTCAAAAACAAAACAAGATTTTTTGGGGGGGGTGAGATTGCTTTAATTGTTTTACCTCTCTGTGTGTATTAATAATAATGCGATTTGGTTATTTTAAGACAATAGCTTAGTGTGAAAATTACACCATGCAGCAATTTTAGCCCACCTTCATTTCATGACATTTGTTATCATATTTTTGTATTGTTTATATTCATAGTTCAGACATTTAAAAAAATAAAAAAGTAACTTGAAGTACATGCTAGCTTTCTAATGATGAAGAATGTGTTTTCTCACTAAAATGCTGATCCATGCTCTTCCTTTTTCTCCTGCTCCCACCTGCCGCCTTGGTATTTCTGCCCCACTTGCAAGCTTTTCTTTCAGAACTCATCTAAGTGTCCTTGCATCCTGCCCTTGGACTTGGTCAAATGTGGCTCTTGCTCTAGCCCCTATGTTTTGGAGGCCCCACTGTACCCCTGCCATGGTAGACATAGTCCATTGGGCCATCCCAGGAGACAGGCCCAGATAGAGTCTGTAACCTCCCAATTAGATGACATCCCCACTACTTTGGACCTCAGAATTTTCTGCTCCAATATGTTTAAAATCACTTCCGGGGCCTGGACTATGTGATCATCCTAAAGGCCTTCTCCAGAAGGCACCACTGTGCTTTTCCCCAGGGCCAGAAGGAGGTGGAGCTTATGTCAACTGAGCATGAAGTTGGTGGTCTGCAGAGGGAAAGAGAAGTGGTGGGTGGCTTCCACTGAACTCATGCCCAACCCATGGAAGGTGTGGCCCAGTGTCATTCACCCAGGAAGATCTTTCCTAACCTCCCTGATAAAGTCAAATGCCTCTATTATTATCATAAGCTCTCATATTGCTATGTGTCAATCCTTGGAACAGTTGTGATTCTATACTTGTTTTTATCATTATGTAATTGATGCCTACCTTGCTACAACTCTGTAATCTTAATTAAGCCAGAAAAATAGATGTGTTTTCACTATTGTATTTTCCTGCCAAATACATGGGAAAAGTTCATAATAGATACCTTGGAATAAATGAATGAATGAGAATTCTCTTATTTTATAATCCTCTGAAAACTGGAAGACCAATGACCCTATGTTTCATGTGTACATGAGGCTTGGTACGTGTTCGGCAGATACTTAGAAAATGTGTGTTAACTGAGCCAAGGTTATGATCAATTTGAGTGAACATTACTTGATTAGCATCTCTGTACCATCAATTATTTATTAGTGATAACTATTTTGGCTTGCAAAACCTATTTTACTCTGCCATACTGATATATCAGTACATTTAACTGAAAAATCTAAGGTAATTAATTGGCCTGACACACATATAGGCCTAGGAGTTCAAATGATAACATCAGTAATCTGTCTCTTCCCTCCTCTGGACACTGTACTGGCTTTGTTCTCAGGAGAGCTCCTTTCCCAACAGTTGCTGCAGAAGTTCCAGGCCTCACTCTAAAAGCCCAGACCTGGGTTACAAGTGCATTCCAGAACTACCTAAATCAGACCACCACTACACAGGAATTGAAAAAAGAGGCAAAGTATGGTCCCCAAAAGAAAATTATTGTGTTTTTATTGCAGTAAATATGCTAAGATAAGCTGATAACATCACAGATGTACATAAACTAAAATTATCAATAGATGCTACAAAATAGAGATTCTTGATTTAAAATGACTTGATGTACTGATTTGCAATCATTTGCCACTGTGTCATCAATTGATCACACATAGAAAGAGAAGGAGCAGTAGGTAATGTTGCCTTTTAGTCTGCTTCTAAAGGACTTTCCTCAAGTATCCCGTCTCAGTCTCTTCCTGCTGCTATAACAAAATACTTCAGATTGGATAAATTATAAAGAATAGAAACGTTATTTCTTATGGTACTAGAGACTCAGAAGTCCAAGAGTGAGGTGACAGCATTTCCTGTCTAGTGAGGGCCTTCTTGCTACATCCTCACATGGCAGGGGGGAGAAAAGGGCAAAAGGTACTAGGATTCCCTCAACCTCTTTTATAAGAACAGTAATCCATTCAGGAGAATGGTGCTCTCATGACTTAGTCACTTGCCAAAAAACCCACCTCTAAATGCTATCGTGCTTGGGGTTTAATTTCCAATATATAAATTTTAGAGAAACACACACATTCTAACCATAGGACGTCCTTTGGCTCTACTCCCAAGGTGGCCCTTCATCACCTCCTGCAAGAAGTGGTTAGGAGATAGGTGGGCTGCTGGCTCCAAGTTACAGCCCAGGCACACTCTTTGGGCATTTGTGGGCTGTTGGCCAAAAGCCAGAGTTAAGGAAAGGAGTCAAGTTGAGAAGTGCTGAAAGACTAGAAAAGGAGAGTGAGTGTTATAGTATGTTCTACTGATAATATTGCTTATGAGACTGGCAAATCACTTCTTCAGGTGATTCCAAAAGACGAATCCATTTAAAGTTATGGGAAAGCACAGCATCATTTAAATAAGTGTATACTTCCCTAGGAGACAACCCTGAAAAGTAAAACTAGTTTTGGTATGTTTATTTAGAGTAGAGAAGTGGTTAAAAGCACAGGCTTCGGAGTCAGTTTTCTAAGTTCAAACTGAGGCTCTGCCACATACTAGCCTGGTGATTTTGGTCAAGTTACTTAATATCTCTGTTTGTAGCAGTCTACATCTGCTAAATGGAGATATTAATATTATCTACTTAACAGATTTGTTATAAGAAATAAATGAGTTGATACAAGTAAAGATTGAAAGCATGGACTGGCACATAGCAATCATTTAAAAGTTCGCATAGCTATCAGAATGCATGCATCAATAGACTAGCTTATATATATTATATACTAAATTATTAAAATGGTCCTCAATAACTTTAGGCATATGACATAATCAAGCCATAAACGTTGACTAATGACTAATAAAAGTAAGGGAAAAAACAAACCAGTGGCACTGACTGCACTCAGTATTATGGGATCTTGTAAACTAAGTATAGATATGCCCTGCAATGCAGAGCTAGATTTGTACATTTAAGACACAGACCAGCTCTGTGTGTACAAAGATTCAACCACCATTCAGTTCAAATTTTGAAACTCTTGGATGCTGTGAAACACTAATGTGGTGAGGGATCAAAGGATGAAAATGTCAGTGCCAATAAAGACTGTTTCATAGATTTTAAAGGCTGGTATGACTTGTGTAACAATTAACATGCAGGAGATAGCCACAAGTTGTGAGCAGGTAAAGAAAACAGAGAGTGGCTTTCTAAAGGGAAGTCAGCAAAATAACCAAAAATATCCACTTATTTGAATATTTATTAGTTTCACCACTTATATATTAATTAATAAACTAATTAATAGATTTAACACAGTATCATTGAATACTTAAAATATTATATCAGTGCTGGAAATAAAGAGATCTAAAACATGTGGTCCCTGCTCTCAAAGAATTTACAGTCTACTAGCACTGGAGATATATATATATATATATGTAATTCTACTTATAAGGAATTGAAAAGGCCTTGCAGATATTGTCACCAGGTAGAAAGAGGCATTTTAGTGGGCTGGACACCTGATGAAAGGCACAGAACTGTAGCAATCCTCTAAGCATTTGTGAGCATTTGTGGGCAAGTCCTTTGGTGTGGCTAGAGCCCAAGGTGTAAGGCACAATAATATTGGCCAAGTAGAGAAACATACAATCATTAAATCCTTAAAATACTATGAAATATTTACTTCATTGTATATGTGTTAAAGAGCCTTTTAATCTGAGGTGTGATCAACAGCTTTGTATTTTGGAAAGATGATTTTTGTGACAATATGGAAGACAGGTGGGGTGTCATAAGGCTAGCAGCAGGGAAATTGGTTAGGACATGACTTCACATAAACTATAAGAGCAAGAGAAGTGGTGGCTAAATGAAGTATAGATAAGAGACTACTCGTGTAGGTGGATTTGGTGATTGATTGCAAGTCTGAGATTGATAGTGTCATTACCCCCATTGACAACAGGAGGGGATGTAACTCTTGAAGGAAGGATAATGAGGGATATGTTTTGGAACTGTGGAGTTGGAGATGCCTCTGGGCTAACTCAGGAGAGTGGTGTGGGCCAAAGACATGGCAGTGCCTGTCTTTAGTGGACAGAGGAATGTAGGACGAGTAGAAAGAAAAGAGTGAGCCAAGAAGAGGTCCTGAGGATCGCTGGCTTTCAAAAAGTATAGAGAGGAAGAAGACTCCATAGAGGAAATGGGAATAAGAAACTAAACAAGAGGATCAGAAAAAAACATGTAGCATGGACACTAAAGGAGGAAAGACGAAAGTGGCCAACAGCGTCAAATGTTAAATGGTCAAGCAAAGAATTCCTTAAGGGAAATCTATTGATTCATCAGCATCCAATAAGAATATTTACAATGAAAGTAAGAAACATGGCCATAATACAGTATCCCTGGGTCACCTTCTAAAATATCCACCTGGTGATCCTAGGTTTTTCCAAAAACTTCTCTTCCAAAATGTTGTCTTCAAAAACTTCCCTTAATTCCCTCTCTATTCTTCTTATAATTTATATGACCCTAATTAAGATAATCCTCTAATTTTGGATTAAATTTTGGAGATATTAGCAAAAAATTTATACATGTTCTCTATTACTGAATAATATTAAATATATGATAAATTCATAGAATTCATACAAACATTAAAGAGTATCATAGCTGTTTCTATACTATCTGGGTTTTTACAGGATAATTACCTTTTATCAGCCCTACAACTCCAATGTCAGTGCAGGTCAGTGTGCTCCAGTTATCATTAGCCTGTCCCCACCCCATGTCTGTGAAATCCAATGCACTTCTAGGGAATTTGTGAATTCCTAGGGATTTACATCATCTGACTCCAAGCTTCTGTTATATCAGTTCAGTTAACGGACCATCTCACTATCCTCCAGTACTAATATAATGTGCTTTGTATTTCCACACCCACAAACTACGGCCTAAAATTTTTGTATGTAGCTATCTTTTCTCAAGTTTTGGAAAGACACTAGAGGTTTCATAAGGTTTTGTCTTTTAATTCTGAAAAGAGAAGCCCCTCCAAGATGACTTTCTGAAATCTCAGGTTGGAAGGCTAGAACAATAGAAAATTTGTATCTCCTGCCTGAGCGGTGCAAGAAATCCTGAGAAGGGGATGAGGTTGTTGAGTGAGCAAGCCAACTGACAGTCTCCCCTTAACGCAATTGTTAGTTCATCCTCATACAAATCCCATGAGGTTAGATTATTATGATTCCAAGTTTTACAAATGAAGAAAGTGAGACTCAAGAAGGTTAACTGAAGCTACAAGCAAGGAGGCAAAGTCATTCTTAAACTGTACTTGCTTCTCATTTCAAGTTCCATAAATTGGCAACAAGCCACATGTTAGTCATTACACTGGTCAAAAGAAAACCAGCAGTCATTACACTGGGTTTATGCTTCTCCTCAGCTCCTGACGGAATGTCCTCCCACATTCTTGCTTATTTAGAATGTCTGTCTATCTCTTGCTCTTTTCGGAATCTTATCCTTTGAATTCCCATGTCATCTATAAAGTTTTCCTGACCATCTCTGTCCTAGTAACTTTTCTCCCTTTTAAATGCCAATATCTGTATAATCTGTAATAATTTATTTGATACTTGCCACAAATTGCTGTGAATTTTCAGTTATAATTTTCATTACATGTCAAGACTTTTCACTTAAGTTATAAACTTTTAAAAACAGAGAGAATAGCTGCTAAAAATTATAGCTATCTACTCCTACTTCCTCCTCTCTCTGTCCAAATTCTAACAACTATGTGTCATTTAAAAGACTGGGAACATGACCTTAGTCATGATGATATGCAAGCAGATTTTCAAACGTAACCCATTTCTCCTAAACCATCATCACTGTTACCATTAAGTATTATGAAACTAAAAGCCACTGACATCTAATGGCTAATCTTCTGTGGGGGATAACAGCCCACTTCTGCTTAGGTAAAGCTTTCTAAAACAAGATTAAGAGGTTAAAGCTCTTTGTTCTTCATGTGATACTTATTGAACACCTAAAATATTCTTGTACTATGCAAGATATTGAGGTTGTAAGTGTAAACGACAACATAACGCCTGTCTCTTAGAGCTTATAGTCTAGTGGGAGATGCAAAAAAGTAAACAATTATCTCACAATATGGTATACATCCCCAGTTTGCTTCGAACCTGTCATTTCCTTTATAGCCTTATTTCCTAGGATTGTGAATCTATTATATCTTCATTCTATTTTTCATATTTATTTTCTAGAATGACCCAGAGTGGATTTTATTTATACTTTTTTTTCTAATAGGCAATTTCCCAATCATGGCTTCATTGTGTCCCCCAGTTCATGTCTGTTGTACATTTTAAAGCTTGCCCTTTATGATAGGTTGCTTCTAAAATGATTTTCAGTGATCCCTGTCTCCTGATACTTATTCTATTGTGATATTTTCTCTCCTAGTGTGTGAACTAGGCCTGGTAACTTGTTTATAACGAATGGAATGTGACAAAAGTAATGGAATGCCACTTCTGAGATTGAGTTATGCAAGACTGTGACTTCCTTCCTACACATTCTCTCTCTGACTTATCTCACGTGCTTGCTTTGATGAAATAAAATGCCATATTGAGAGCTGCTTCATGACGTGGCCCATGTGGCAAGAAACTGAGGGTGGCTTTCAACCAAAGACAGCAAGAAATTGAGAAATTCTGTCCAATCACATGGAAGAAACTGAATGCTGCCAACAATTCCATGAGTGAGCTAGGACAAGAACCATTCCTAAGTAGAGTTTTCAGATGACAGTGCGTCTGACATCTATGCCGACACCTTGACTACAGCATTGTGAAAGACCCTGAGAAGGAAGACCCAGCTACTTGGCACCCAGATTCTTGACCCAAGGAAACTTGAGAAAATAAATGTTGTTTTGAGCCACTATATTTTGGAGTAATTTGTTAAACATCACTGGATAACTGAAATAGCTTAGAACAGTCTGGGTTTGTCACATTAATACATGGACTTGATATCAGCTCTTCTGCCCTTATATTTTTCCTAGAAATCTTCCTAACTTCTAACACATTTTATACTTGGGCTTTGTCTCCTTTCACTTCCAACTTCCAAATAGCCAATGCCGCTTGGCAAAGTAGTCTAATTTCTTATAGGAAGTTAGATTTTGAACACCCGTGTAAGAAAACTAAGAATAGATTATAAGTAAGACCCAAAAAACTTCCTTCTCTATAAAATAGAGTCTCAGGTATTGAAAATAATTTCTCTTTAGTTCCTGGAGACAGAGCAGTGGGCTATCCACCAATCTCTGTTGCCTAGATGACTGCAATAACTTCCTCGTTGATTTTCCTGAGCCTAAGGAGTCTGTTCTCTCCACTGCAAGTCAGGAAGAGCCTTCTGAAAGGCAAACCTTCTCATTGTAACTCTACATGCCCCTACCACACAACGCACAAACTTAAAACACTTTGAGACCTTTTCATTGATCTCGGATAAATGACAGAAGACCTATTCATGACTTATCAGGCCCTATAAAGTCCAGCCACTACATACCTCTCCAGCCTGATGTTTCATGCCCTTCTCACTCTGTCCTGGCCACTACTGTTCCTCATCTGTGCTCGCTTCTGCCATAGGATATTTCCACATCCTGGTTTCTCTGTCAGGAAAACTGTCACCAACCAAGGCATGCTCGTTTTTCAAATGACAACTCCTAACTCAGATCTTACCTCTTTAACTCAAGTTTTCCATGATCTCTTCTTCTATGTTCACACATCACCATGTAACTCTCCTGTATAGTTTGTATCCCCAATGACAATATTAAGCTCTTTTGGTGAAAGTATTAGAATTAATATATCCAGGACTATGTTATAAGCTCCCTGAAGATAGCATGTAATTTTTTCTCACTTTTGTGTCATGATGCCTGGCAATCGCCGGTGCATGATAAATATTTGTGAATGAATGAATGAACTAGATAGCACTCAACTGTACTTTGTAATAAATTATATTATTATGAAGCTAGAACTGTAATAGAATATTAATCTAAGTTTTCATCTAATATAACCACAACATAGACAAGGAGATAAGAACAAAAGGAAAATAACATATTTTGAAAGTTTGTCATATATGTATCTCGAATATGCTTTTCTGAGCCTATGTAGTATATATTAGTCCCAATTTTATTTTGTTTGTATTCATTCATGAAAAAGTAAGAATTTGGTATTAATATACAGAATGTCAAATTTATGGGTTATTTTGACCAAATTTTATGAAGTATTAGATAAATGCATTCTAGAAGCAAATTAGTCATTTGGTTAATGATTGATTGGTAACTAATGCACTTGATAAAACCAGGTTTACCATGCAGCATAAAATTTAAGAAGCACTGATATACTTAGAAACAACAAAAAATGCCCATTCAAAACAATCTACCTTACGGTGCTTGTCTGTTATTTGCTTCTTTTTCACTTGATCACATTTTTCCTCAACGCTATTAGTTTTCATTAGAATCAAGCTGATACTTTTCTTTAATCTTCTTCCTCGATTAGTCTCTCCTCAAAACTAATTTTAAAAATAAAGCTCAAAGCTTTTGAGCTTTTGAAGTATTGAGTTCTTCAAATTTAATTTTTCTCATTTTGTTTCTTATTTATACTCTGTAAATAAATATATATATTTCAAATTGAGACAGACCTTGAAACATAATGTGTCTTTTTATAGCTGTGATCCACCCACTCAGAAGAAAACAATTCATGAACATGGAGTTTAAAATATATCATAAAATTCACGCTTCATGCTGTGCCAATTTAGCACAAACATGCCACATCCCTTGCATTAATAACCATTAACGATGACTGATAGAAGAAGTTCATAAGATTGCAATCTTAAAACAAAATCAGTTTATAGATCATAAAATAATTTGAGTAATAAAATTTGGATATACAGAAGAACTATGTTTGCATTTATGCACAGATGACCAGAGTCTGTAACGCCCTGATTTATTATACATATGAGATAATTAGAAAATTATGCCATTTTATTTCCCTGTACTTCAAATAGTACCAGAATATCATTTTTAACATATTTTTTTCTTCTAGACATTCATTTAAAAAATAACTAGATGGTTTTTGTGAGATGAGAAAATAATTTTGTTTAATTCTGAATGACCACAAAAGGCCTCTCATTTATCACCAGTGATTTGTGCAATTATTTGAGCCAAGTAAAAATCCCCATATTTAGCAAACAATGTTAAAATTCTATGAATCTAAAACGAAACTACTCTGTAGATTATGAAGTCTGGCAATGCTACTCAGTAACCAATTCTAAAAGAAGAATTTACACACATAGCAATAGATAATAATAAGCATTTCATGTAGGTGCTACTATATGATCTAGCGACCAAAATGTTAAGGTGGACCAAATTATTTTCACTTTTTGTTCTTGAATTCTCTAAACGATTTTCCAGTGTAAGTCACTAAATACTATTTTGAAGAACTCATCAGTATTTAAGCTTTTTCTCCAAGTGAATCCAGGAACAAAATTGTTTTGCTTTGTTTTTTTATCCCTGAGTATCTGGTATCAGGAAAAGAAAAATTTTGGAGAGGAATCTAATTAGAATACTAATGTTGGACAAATGGACTAAAATCTCATTTAAAGGTTATCCATATTAAATAAAAGTAATTTGTAAAGATTTTCTTCAGGAGATCATCTTTGTTCCAGTGTACATGTCTCTAATTTGAATTTAGAGAGGCAAAGTAACATAGTGGAAAAATATCTGAGCTGCAACTTAGGAGGTAAGTCACAAGTCAAAATTCTGAAAGATAACATCATAGGTGAATATTTTGTACAAGAATGTTTTTATCAATCCATTTTTAAATAATACATTTTTCTAACAGCAATATTCCTCTTGGCTTTAATGTTCTAAAAAATTAACAGCCATCTTTATTATTTATTTATCTTGGGGTGTTTTATTGTTTATTTTTCTGATTTTTAGGGTCTAAAATTTATTTGATGTGGAAAATAGTCTGTGTTTTTATATTTACTATAAAAGTAATAAATAGACTGGTTATCTGTTCACAAAATGTATTTCCTCTGTTTATCATACTAATCACTTGTCTTAATTCTACAGTCTCCCTTCAGTTAGCTGTGGCTATGGACTCAGTGCTGGGCAGAGGATGTCAGCAGACAGGACACAGACCACTTTCAGGCCTAGCTCTCCAATATGTGACAACCCATGCTCTTTCTCTATTGCTAACTTGAAGCAGATCAGCCTGGAGAATTTGGTTTCATGTATTGAAGAACCCAAAGGCACAAGATGGAGAGAGCTTTGTTCCCTAAATCACCAGATGCAGGAGAATTGCCCATGGGTTACAAACATCTATTTTCCACTTTCCTAAGCAAGAGATAAATTTCTACTGTATTAAATCTCTGGGATTTTAATTTAGCAGCTATATTTTATTTTTCAATTCAATATTTTAATTCAGGTATAAGCTATATATTGTAAAATTAATACTATTGGTGTATAGTTTATGAGTTTTGGCAAACATATGTAGTCACCATCACAAAAATCAAGATATAGTACTGTTTTATCACCTCAAAAAGTCACTCAGGCCCTTTTGTCATCAATATGTCTGATCACCCTAATCCCTAGCAACCACTGACTTCTTTTCTTTCTCCATAATTTTGCTTTTTCTGAAATATAAAATTAATAGATTCAGACAGTACATAAATTTTGAGTCACTTAGCATATATATTTGATATCCATCAATGTCCTTGCCTGTATGAAACATTCATTTTTTTAAATTTTATTTTTTTTAGTTTTTATGTTTTTTTTTTTTTTAATTTCAGGATGTTATGCAGGTACAGAGATTTTGGTTACATGTTATGACTTTGCCACATCCAGACCATGATTTGAGGCATGCCCTTCTCCCCTTGCAATGCTCACCACGTCCATTAGCTGTGAGTTTACCCACTTCATTTCTTTTTTATTGCTGAGTAGTATTCTATTACTTAGGTGTACAACAGTTTTCATGGAGGACATTTGAGTTCTTCCAGTTTTTGGTATTTATGTGTAAAGCCACCATAAACATTCACCTACAAGCTTCCGTGTGAATATATATTTTCATGTGTCTTAAATAAATACTCGGGCATAGGGTTACTGGATTATATGATGAATATATATACATCCTTATAAACTGCCAACTTATTCTGTGAAGTATTTGTATAATTTTGTATTTCCGTCAGTAATGTGTAAGTTCCAGTCACTCTGTATCATTATACATCATACTTGCTATTGTCAGATTTTGCTTGACCATTCTCATAATTGTGGAGTGGTATTTTTATTAGTTTCTATTGCTGCATTAAAAATTACCACAAATTTAGCACCTGAAAGCAGCACAAACGTATTATCTCAAATTTCCTATGAGTCGGAAGGCCAGGCAAGGAGTAGCTGGTTACTCTGCTTGGGGTCTCACTAGATGGAAATCAAGATGCCAGGGGGGCCGAAATCTCATCTGAGGCTTGGGGTCCTTCGTCAAGCTCATTCAGGCTGTTGGCAGAATTCAATTTTTTGTATTATACCACTGAGGTTCCTGTTTTCTTTCTCCCTATTGGCATAAGGTCTCTTTCAGCTGCTAGACGTCTCCCATTCTCAGGCCTTCTTGCAATATGGCAGTTTACTTCTTCTTTGGAGCCATTAGGAGCATCGCTCTGATTTCCCCTGTTTCTAACCACTAAACTCTCTTTTAAGAATTTACCAAATTAAGCTAGGTTTATTCAGATAATCTCCCTTTGGATTAGCTCACAATGAGCTGAGGAGAGAACTTAATTATATCTGCAAAATTCTTTCACCTTTGCCTTATAAAGCAACCTAATCATGGAAGTCAAACCCCAGCACAGTTACAAGCCCCACCCACACTCAGAAAGAGGGGACATACCAGGCAGGATATGGGACACAGGGGGAGTCGTCTTAGAATACTTCCTACTGTATACCTCATTTGGGGTTTAATTTGCATTTCCTTAATGACTAATGCTATTGAGCCTATTTGAATGAACTTGTTTGCCAACTGTATTTCTTCTTCAGTGAAGTGTCTGTTGAAATATCTTGACCATTTTTTGTTGGTGTATTTTCCTAGAATGGAGATTCGAAGAGTTCTTTATGCTTTATGGCTTCAAGAAATGTTATAATTCTCTGTTTTTTGCTTTGTTTTAATTTTAGTAATAGTCTTTCACCCATATGAAATTGAGAATTTGAGGATACAAGTTTCAGAGAACAAATGAGATTGCCTGATCTTCTAATAAAGTAATAAAATAATGCTTAGCAAACAATTATATCAGAAAATCTAAATTTTTGAGACATTTGCTAAGCCAGGCCAGACACATCACATAAAGCAATTTTTATTTAAGCTTTTAATGTGGGCCAATTTAAAATACCCAAGCACATAACTAAACAAGATTTTCAGGGATTTGAAGAATCAGAAATTATAACCAAGATTCTCTATTACCCTGGGAAAGTCACTGCACATATGCTTTAGTGTTCCTTTTCCAGGTTGAATAACATGCATTAAAACATAACTAATACAATATTCTTACTATTTTTAAATATTATGTATTTGAAAATAACATTCTAATTTGGCAACCCTTGCTGTAGTTCAAATTTTCAACTTGCATCTACTTAAAGAGATTTCTGAAAGCTTTGTTTTCTTCCTTTAGGTACCTTAAACAATTAGGAGTGGTTGTCCAGAGTCTAAATATGCAAGGTTTCTGTCCATAAGTTTGGGAAAATAAGAGAGGCTAAGGCGGGAGGTAATGCTCCAGTAAGGAAGGTGGAGGAGGAAATTGCACTTGAAGTCAATACCTCGTAATATACTTTCTTTGGAAAGTAGATCAGTATGGCTCATCAATGATTGTGCTCTTTTTTTCACATGTACAGGGGGTACGTGAACAATGTCATTTCATTATAATGTTGATGAGGGGGAAAACATTCATTCCAAGCGCAGGCCACTGTCTGTGTGGAGTTTACATGCTCTCCCCATGTCTGGTTTTCTGTAGGTGCTCCTGTTTCCTTCCGCATTCCAAAGCTGTGTCTGTAGATGCATTGATGTGTCTACGTGGCCCCAGTGTAGGTGAAAGTGGGTGGGTGTGTGTGAGTGAACCCTGCAATGGGGTGTTGGGCTTTCCAGGGCTGGTTCCCACTTTGAGCAGCGCCTGAGCTGCCCCGATGGGCTCCAACCACCCTTGACCCTGAAGTGAAATAGTGCGTAAATAATTGTCTTACTTGTTTTTTTATTAATCTTTCTTAAATGTATGTATAGCTTACATTTATGTCAATGTTTAATATTAGAAGTTTTTTGGGTCTTTACTTAGAAGTTTGGTATGCCATAGGAGCTTAACTCTTCTTTACATCAATCAATTAGCCTGTGGTAAAACTGGTTTCTTCATACATCCTTTCACTTAAAGTCGCAGTTTCCAAGAACCTATTGATGACACAGTTAAGTGAGGACTTATTGTACCTTCATGGACAGGTTGTACCCTAAATCAGGTTAGGAGCTATTACAGTAGTATCTATTGGGTACATACTTCGTGCCAGGTACTGTTCTAAGCACTCTCATTTGGGGAATTTTTCATCTTATTAACAAGCTTAGGAAGAAGTTAATATTACTACATATCAAAGATGAGAAAACCAAAGCACAGAGAAGTTAAATTCTCTGTAGGTCCCCACAGGGTTGGGACACAGTTAAAGGCTCACCTTCAAAATCTCTGTACTCCCTGTGATCCCAAGTTAGGTAAGCCATGTGTTTATAAGTAAAAGAGAAAGAAATGTGTATGAATGTGAATTTCACTAACATAATAGATTCATTATATATGGAGATGTATTTAATCTATTTAAATCATATTTCAAACTTATTTTACTGATATTTATTTGTTTTCAGACCTATAAACTTAGATTTCACAAATGAACATTTGTATCTAATAGGTTTATTGTTCTTGATTAAAGAGCCATGTTGCTGAAATATTATTTGTAAAGAAGTTTTTGATTGATCAAATGAAAATTAAATATTACACATAATATTACTCTCTAGAGGAAGGCCTCCTCATATATTTATCAATAAAGAAAATGCCTTTTTCAATTATAACTTGTCAACTAGTATAAATATAAATTCTGGAGATCCTGGCAGTGTCAAAATGTTCCTAGAGTTATTAATACATACTTTCATAATTTCAGCACATCTCCAAACCTAATCTCCTCATAAAGCCAGAAAATATACTAAAGTATCGGTGGTTAGTTTTATTTGCTAACTATTTGGACTTCTGAAAGTTTTGTTACCACTAGCAAATCTCATGGCTTCTTAATAAAACCAAACCTCATTTTGGCATAGTACCATTTTTTGGTCATTTCTGTGGGAAAATGTGTTCTACTGTTCAACCAAGTAATTTTAAAACAAATGCTGGTAACAGAACCATGAAAAAAAGGAGAATGTCCCATAGTAACTTATACTGCATAATTTTGCATTAGTTACTACTGTTTTAAGACTTACAGTGTCATACACAAGGTGCATTTTTTATATTAGGGTGCCCCTCCTTGAAATTCAGGATTAAAACTTGTCATCTGCACTCCATTCTTCCTCTCCTCCCTTCTTTTCAACTGAAACTTATTTAAATTCTACCCTAGGCCAGGCACTGTGTTATTGAAGATTTCACATACCCAAGACATGATTCAAAAAGAAAATGTGGCCGGGCGCGGTGACTCGTGCCTGTAATCCTAGCACTCTGGGAGGCCGAGGCGGGCGGATTGTTTGAGCTCAGGAGTTCGAAATCAGCCTGAGCAAGATTGAGACCCCCGTCTCCACTAAAAATACAAAGAAATTAATTGGACAATTAAAATATATAGAAAAAAATTAGCCGGGCATGGTGGCGCATGCCTGTAGTCCCAGCTACTCAGGAGGCTGAAGCAGAAGGATTGCTTGAGCCCAGGAGTGTGAGGTTGCTGTGAGCTAGGCTGACGCCACGGCACTTTAGCCCGGGCAAAAGAGTGAAACTCTGTCTCAAAAAAAAAAAAAGAAAAGAAAATGTAAATCATTTTTCTGCTGACTTTTCAGGTTCGTCTTTTTATTTAATTATCTTATCCTGGTACCATACAATCCTAAAGTATTTCTAAAATTCTGGATGTGAAACAAGTGAGTTAGTGTTGAGTTTAAGATGCCACATTCATGAAATAAAAATAAATTTATTTTATTATATATTTGTTATATTAAATCAATGTAAATTGTAAACACAAATAATAGGTCATTGATATATTGTTCCTATATCTCTTATTATTTTTATACATTATCTGATTGTAATCAGAGTGTACACCTAATTTTGCATATCATTCATTTTGTCATGTAACAATATTTTGTAAGTGTTTGCTATGTTGTTTTCATTGCCATCATTCAGAAAGAATAGATAATAATTCTGTCTAGTGAATGTATCATAATTTACTTTTCGTATTGTTAAACATCTAGTTTTCTCTTTCTGAATAGAAAACTGTACCAAAAATAGCAACTTAAAACAATTGTTATTTTATCATGATTCTATGAGTCAGGGATTCAGGCAAAACACAGCAGTATGTGATGAAGAGGTTGCTTTATGGTCACAAACATACAGCTAGATAGAGTGAATCAGTTCTAATGTTCAATAGCAGAGTAGCATGACTACAGTTAACAATCATGTACTGTATATTTCAAAATAGCTAGAAGAGAGGTCTTGAAATGGTCCCAACACATGGAAATGATAAATACTCGAGGTGATGGGTATCCTAAATACCCAAACTGGATCATTACACATTCTATGCATGTAAGAAAATATCACACATATCCCATAATATGTGCAAATATTATATATCAACAAAAATAAATGACTAAATAAATAAAACTGCTGGGACATGTTACTTCTGCTTCTTAATATGCAGGGCTTCTGTTGGTATTGCTCAAATGGCTAGAGGATGGCTCAGATGTTTGGCACTGGGGTCATTTGTCTATTTCTTTCGTCCTTTTCCATGTGAACTCTCCACCTAGCCAGCTTTGGCTTCCTTACATTATGGTGGTCTCAGCAGCTTGTGTATGGATGGTTTCCTCCCAGAGATATAGCAGAAGCTGCCACACATTTTAAAAGTTAGAACTAGAATGGATGTGGCATCACTTCTGCTGCATTCTATTGGACAAGGCCAGCCCAGATTCAATAAGAGGGGAAATAGACTGGAAGTTGCAAGTTACTTACACTGAGGGAGTGAATTGATGATGCCCTGCTTTGGAGATTATCTGCTACATTATGTAATCCATTTGCCATCTGTTATCCTTTTGTGCCCTGTATGATCATATTTTGCCACCTCCCTGAACCTAATTCAAAATGGAATCCATTCATCAGAATCCATTTCCCCAAAAATCTGAAATACGAACACATTTTTGTAGGTTTTTTTTTTACAGCTATACTAAAGGTTTGTGGTGACATAAAGAAGTGACTATATCACTAAACACACATTTTATTAAATTATTTCTATTTCTCTACAGAGTAAGTCTTTCCCTACAAAGGAATTCTTGTACCAAATCCTAAGATGATGATTTTTTCGCCACAACGTTGCATATGAATATAACAGCTTCACTGCATGCTTACCAGAACTTAGTTTTTAAAAAACGTTTGATTTTATAATAAAATAATACAAACACATATGAAAGTAGAGAGAATGATATATGGCACATTTTTATAGTTATCTCTCAGATTTAAGAATTATTAACTTATGGTCAATATTGTTTTATCTATACTTTGCCAAAGTACTAGGTACTCTTCTACCAGTTCTCTGATTATTTTAAGCAAATAGATGATATTACATAATTTCATTTGTAGACTCTTCGGCGTATGGGTACTAAACCTAAATGGACAGTACTAGCCCAAAGGGAACTGTTGCCACATCTTCGCCCATTCAGGGTGTCTCTAACTAAAAGTAGCAAAAAGAAATCATCCACTGCCTAAAGCTGTGAGCAGAAACTTGGTTATTTACTTTGTTCATAAGATGATGGATACATGCACTGAAATACAGATATTCTCAGACTCCTGCCTAGTGATAAATGGTTTTATTTAGGGTATTTAAAGGAACAAATTTAGAGGAGCAGGTCCAGGGAAGTCTGAAGGAGAGGTGTATGAATCAATCTATGGAATTGGACACAATAGAAGAAGATTCTTGTTGTTCATGTTAATGCACATTGCAGAGATTGTTCTGAGAAACAAGAGGGAAGATTGATTGAGGCCAGGAGTTCCAGACCAGCCTGAGCAACATGGTAAGCCCCTATCTCTTAATAAAAAAATAATAATAATAATAGTCAGGCATTGTGGCATGCACCTGTAGTCTCAGCTACTCGGGAGGCTAAAGCAGGAGGATTTACCTGAGCCCTGAAGTTGGAGGCTACAGCGAGCTATTATTATGCCACTGCATTCCAGCCTGAGTGACAGAGTGAGGACCCCAGCCACAAAATAAAGAAAAGCAAAGAAGGAAAAGGAAGGGAAGGAAGGGAAAGAGCAAGGGAAGGAGAAGAGAAGGGAAGGGAAGGGAAGGGAAGGGAAGGGAAGGGAAGGGAAGGGAAGGGAAGGGAAGGGAAGGGAAGGGAAGGGAAGGGAAGGGAAGGGAAGGGAAGGGAAGGGAAGAGAAATTAGAGAGCTATTCTAATGGTTAACACAATGAACCCATGAAGAGTATGTTCATGATCACCAGGCCACAGGGCTGTGCATGGGCCCAAAGATAGATGCTCCTTCTCAACAAACCTGACTATGCTGCTACCACTGCTGAATGTTTGACTTCCATGAGCAGAAATGGATTCTGACATTCAATAGGGCAACATTCCTCACGCTGACTTGGTCAGCCACTCTGGCAATTTTGCTATATAAATCCTTTACATCCTTCATGATCAATGATAAATTCTTAACCAACTGATACATACTGTGCACTGGATAGTCATTTTCCCTTTAGTCCTGAAATGCTGGTGCCACCCTCATCACCTAGAGCTTAGCAGATGTCTTACCTATCAACATGGCACCCACACAATGTTCCTTAAACTAAAAACTACCATTTTATAATAAAAGTAGTGTTACAGTAGACTCCAGAATATGATATTCACTGGTTTTGTTTTTTCCTTGTTTCTTATTTTTCTTTTCTGTTGTTTTGGAGTGTTTTCTTTTTTTACTTCAAAATATTAATTAAGGGGGTACAAGTGTATTTATTATAAGGATACCTTGTATAATGCTTGAGTGATGGCTTTTGATGTGTTTATCATCAGACAGTGTTCACTGTATCCAATAGGTAAGTTTTTATCCCACACCCACACTCTTGCTCTCCCCCCTTCTTGGTTTCTCGTGTCTTTTATATCTCTTTGTGCCCAAGTGTACCCATCTATTAGCTCTCACTTATTAGTGAGAACATATGGTGTTCAGTTTTCCATTGCTGAGATACTTCACCTAGGATAATAGTCTCCAGTTCCATCTATGTTGCTACAAATGACATTATTCAATTTCTTTTTATGGTTAAGTAGTATTCCATGGTATAAAGATACCACATTTTACTTACCCACTTTTGAATTGAAGGACACATAGGTTGATTTGACATCTTTGCAATTGTAAATTGTGCTGCAATAAACATTTGAGGGTAGATGTTCTTTGGTTATTTTTTTTCTTTGATAAAATGGCATCTTTTCCTTTGGGTAGATACCCAATAGTGGGATTATTGGGTTAAATGGTAAGTCTACATTTAATTCTTTGAGGAATCTCCATACTGTTTTCCATAGAGATTGTACTAATTTGCAGCCTCACCATCAGTGTATAAGAATGGTTCCTTTCTTTCTGAATATATGCCACCATCAATTGTTTTTTGACTTTTTAAATATTGTCCATTATGGTATGAGCAAGGTAGTATGTCATTGCAGTTTTAATTTACATTTCCCTGATGATTAGTGATGCTGAGGATTTTTTCATATATTTGTTAGCCATTTGTCTTTCTTGTTTCAAAAAACATCTATTCATGTCTTTTGTCCACCTTTTAATGGAGTTGTTTGGTTTTGTTCCTTGCTTACTTGCTTGAGTTCTTTGTGAATTCTGAATATTAGCCCTTGATAGGAGGTACAGCTTGTGAATATTTTCTCCCATTCTGTAGTTGTCTATTTGTTCTGTTGATTATTTTCTTAGATGTGCAGAAGTTTTTTAGTTTAATCAAATCCCATTTATTTATTTCTATTGTTGCCATGATTGTCATAGGGGTCTTAGTTATAAATTCTTTGCTATGGCTGATATCTACAAGAGCTTTTCCTACATTTTCCTCTAGAATTCTTATGGTTTCATGCCTTATATTTTAAGTCTTTTATCCATCTCAAATTAACTTTTGTGAGTGGTGAGAGACAGGCATTCTGTTTCCTTCTTCTGCATGTGGCTATCCAGTTTTCCCAGCACCATTTATTGAATAGGGCTTCATTTCCCCAGCATGTGTTGTTTTATGCTTTGACAAAGATTAGTTGGCTATAGGTGGATGGTTTTATATTTGGGTTCTCTATTCTGTTCCATTGGTCTATGTCTCTATTTTTGTATCAATACCATGCTGTTTTGGTTACTATAGCCTTGTAGTATAGTTTGAAGTCTGGTAATGTGATGCCTCCAGATTTGTTCTTTTTGCATAAGATTGCTTTGGCAATCCAGGCTCTTTTCCAGTAACAAAGTGTATAATTAATTTTTCTTGATCTGTGAAATATGACGTTGGCATTTTGATGGGGATTGCATTGAATCTATAAATCACTTTGGGTATTATGGACATTTTAACAATGTTGATTCTACTGATCTATGAGCAAGATATATTTTTCCATTCGTTTGTATCCTCTGCGATTTCTTTCCACAGTGTTTCATAGTTCTCCTTGTAGAGATCTTTGACCTCCTTTGTTAAGTGTATTCCTAGGTATTTTATTTTCTTTCATTATTGTGAATGGTATTGAGTCTTTTTTTAATTATTATTTTTTATTTTTGCATATTATGGAGTTAAAAATATTTAGGTTACGCTGCCCTTCCCTCCTCCCCCCCAGTCAGAGCTTCAAGCATGTCCATCCCCCAGATGGTGTGCATCTCACTCATTATATATGTATATACCCATCCCTTCCTCCCCACTCCCATCTACCCAACACCTGATAAATGTTATTCCTATATGTGCTCTTAGGTGTTGATCAGTGAAACAAATTAGCTGGTGAGTACATGTGGTGCTTATTTTTCCACTCTTGGGATACTTCACTTAGTAGAATGGGTTACAGCTCTGTCCAGGAAAATATAAGAGGTGCTATATTGAGTCTTTGATTTGACTCTCAGCCTGACCATTATTGATCCTGTATCTAGAAAACCCCAAAGACTTCACTAATAGACTTCTGGAATTAACAAATGTATTCAGCAAAGTCTCAGGTTAAAGAGTGTTTTAGAATCCATGTTCTCCTGGTTTAATTTAGACCTATGTTTAGTTTTGAATGCTAAAATATTCTATTTTTTAAAGAGGAAAACTTTGAGGTCAAGATGAACTCATTATTGGTCAGACTGAACTAAAATGACCCATATATAAGATCAGTAGGTATTTTCATACTGGGAACAGGTAAAGATTACACCATGGTTTGCTTCAGTACCCACTGTTTCCACAGGTACTGCTGTTAATAGCTTTGAAAATAAGTTATAAAATTCTGAATCATGGTATACAAAGATGATAAAGTAGATTAAAAAACATTTTAAGCTACCACTCTATGTAAGATATTATGAAAAGCCCTGTTTAGAGGAAATAAAGGAAATAGGATAATAGTCCTTGCCTTCAAAGAACAAAGAATAGACAGTCCAGGTGTGGAGAAAAGATGCCCAAATAGCATAAGACCACTTACAATGCATAGGTATATGTGCAAAAGTTCATTATATAAGCTAAGTACAAAACGTTGTCAGCTGTCTTTATTTGCCAAAGAATTTTTTCAGTTGGCTTTTAATGCAAAAAAGAAAACCCTCATTTTCTAATATTTAGGATTGGTCTTTTAAATAGCAGTTTTTTCAGGAAAGTTCTCTTTAACATGTCATGTAATTGGAAATATTATGATAGTAACACTAAAATTTTGAAAAATCAGAAAAAACAACGATTTTATTTTAATGTTGCTATTCTTGAATGTTTGAGGTAAAGGACATTCAGATAGCCAGAAAGAATAATAGTGTATGTAGGGACAGGTACAGTGTGGGAGTTGATGATCAGAGGGGATGAGGGACCAGGCTATCAAGGAGGAATGGTAGGAATGGATTTGTAGGAAGGGATTTGATAGGCATAGAAATGGTCAGCTAGAAAGGTAGACCACAGAGAGAGACTTCAACTCTGATATGAAGTCATATCCTACAACTTCTTTATCCCTGGCCCAACGTCATAGAAAAGAAAATTATTTTTGAGTTTTTTTTTTTTTTTCATTTCAGCATAATATGAGGGTACAGATGTTTAGGTTACGTGTGTTGCCCTTGCCCCCCCTCCCCCCTTCAGTCCAGGTTTCAAATATGTCCATCCCATTGCATGGTGCACATTGCACTCTTGTGTACACATATACCCGTCCCCTCCTCCCTCCTCCCCCCTCCCCCCTGCCCAATATCTAATAGATGTAATTCTTATATATGCACTTATGTGTTGATCC
>CAUYSK010014689.1:0-45051 GCA_963575035.1 Avahi laniger | reverse complement strand
CAATTAATTTCTTTCTATTTTTGGTAGAGACGGGGTCTCGCTCTTGCTCAGGCTGGTCTCGAACTCCTGAGCTCAGAATGATCCGCCCACCTCGGCCTCCCAGAGTGCTAGGATTACAGGCATGAGCCACCGCGCCCGGCCAACAGAGCAAGACCTTTTTCCCCTCTCCCCCAAAAAACCCCACCAAATTAAATATAAAATAAAAAAAAAAGGCTATAATCCTTTCAGCAAGCACAGCTGCTCAGCGTTGAAGACATTGCCTCCTGGCCCGCAAACCCTAAAATATGTACTATCTGGCTCTTCACAGAAAAAGTTTGCTGACTTGTGGTCTAGACTCTAAGGTATGATCATTTGTATGAGAGGCTGAGGTAAGGCAGTGGACACACTCATGAAGGCAAGGTGGCCAGGATATTGGAAGACCATTTATCTACATGGGCACAGAAATCACCAATGATTATGACAGTCATGTTGGAGAGAGTGGCAGGGAGCCAGAACTAAGAGTCAAGGAATGAGGTGTGTGACCTGGGATCTGTAGATGCTATAGAGGCTAAGACATGGAGGAATAGTAGGTAGTCTAGTCCAATGGCTGAGTTTCAAAGCTCGGAGTTGAAGGGAGGAGGCAAAGAGAATGCCCTGGAACGAGCTAGTGGGAAGAGCTAACTGGTCACTGATCCCACCTCCAGGCACCAGTGGCTTGAGGGAGGAATACAGCCACCCTGTGAGAGGGCTCCAGGTGTAGTAGACTGCTCAGGCATGGGCCAGGGACACAGGCAAAGGGGCAGTTAAGTCACCTCTCAGGTGTCAGGAAAGACTTTGCAGGGGAGGCCTTTGAGCTGAGGTTTAAAGTATTGGCAGCAGTTAGTGAGGTGAAGGTGGGTGGGAGGAGGAGGAGGAAGGAGTTTTTAAGTGTAGGAGAGTACCATATCTTTAAACACTGACCTCAGAAAATCACAAGTGAACTTCAGTACAGCTGGAGGTTCAGAACCAGTGCAATTAGGAGCTTTGGGTGAAGAATATTATTGTTTCTTCATTAATGTTTGCATGCTTAGTGCTTAGGTATACTGGGAGCTCCATGTAGATGGGTAAGTGCTCTATAATTAAAGAAGACACACATTGGACTTTCTTTTTTACTTCCCCACAGATAGAGCGAGAAGCTGTCTTACATAAATCTTTATATGGGGATTCATTTATCTCTCTAGCATTTTTTGAGTGGTCTATCTGCCCATTGCTCTGTCAGGCATTGGGAATACACTAACACAATTTCATCCTTACCCACTCTGAGTTTACAGTGTTCAAGTAATTACATTGAAGTATGATCAGTGCTAAGACAGGATGTTTATTGGTGCTCAAAGTCTTGGCATTTAACCTAATCTGGGGGCCAGGGAAGAATCCTGGAGGAAGTGACATTTAAGTGGAACTTGAAGGAGAAAAAGGTTATTGCCAGAGCAAGGAATGGGTAGTGGTGAAGAATGTTCCAAGTGAAGTGGTAGCATGCATCAAGTTGAGGGTGGGAGAGAGGGTTATTTAGGGCACTGAAAGACACTGGGAGTGGTGAGATGGGCCTGGATTGCAGTGGTATCTCCATCTTCACAGGGCTCCTGGTGAGCGTTTGAAGTCTGGCCTCTCCCCAAAACTGCAAAGTCCATGAAGGCAGGAAGCTAGTCTGTCCTGTTCACTGCTGTAAACCCTACACCCATTAGGTGCCTACCTGTTGTGCCTGGCACATGGTATGCACTTGATAATGGTTTGTTGGAGGAATGTATTATTGTGAATCTAAGTATACTGCTCTGAAATTCATTATGTTCATTAGTACAAATACCTTCATTACTGCATTCTTATAAATACAATGATAAAAGTCAAAGCATTTTGTAAATTATAAAACACCCTGGTTTTAAAGTTGTATGATATTATGTTGCAAATATGTATAATGTAGTACCTTTGTTGCGCTCATTTGAGAATTTTTTATTCCACCCGAGTCAGAAAAAAACCCCCAAAATGTTATATTAGAGAAATTATCCTGTCATATGTAATTCAAAAGTAATTTGATTAGAAAAAACCTTCATCAGCCTGATTACTTCCTCTTACCATTTCTGAAAGTGGTTTCTATCATCTTCAGGTTGTCTGTTTTCTACCAAGTAAGCATTAATCAACAGCAAGTAATTACGTTTTCCTCTGGGCCCAGATTAGATTCTACCTTGTCCCTCACAGTGTACTCATCTATTCTTACCAGTGAATCATTAACTCCTTGAAAGCAGGCATCTTCGTCTTTTTATCTCCAGCATCCAACATGGTTGTTATCTGGTGCTGAACATCCACTGATTTAATTTATTAGGTACATTTATCCTGGAAATTAACATTATACTTTTACTCATTCACAAAAAAGGGACTAGACTCTAAATAATTTCATTTAATTCATTTAAGTGATCATTGGCTATTATATTACCAAACGCTTCATACACTTTAAATAATTTGAAAGGGAAAAACATCAATATGTAAGGATACTGGATTTCATTTTCCCTCCAAATTTTCTAGTGTTTGTCTTGTTGTAAGTCTACCACATTAGTAATAGTGAGGCCATTTTACCACTTTCTTTGCGATATAATGGAGAATTAAGAATGTCAGAAAGTTTTTTCTGATATTTAGGCCAGATTTCCTTTTATTTTATTCTGTTTGCATCTCTCTATGGTCTACTAGTCTTCCATCTGTACCACTTAAGAGTAATATTTGTTCATATGTTCAGCTCTTTAATTTTGACTTAATTATTATATATACAAACAAGTCTCTTGATCCTGCCCATAAAACAGTTCCTATAGCTTCTTAGTACTTTTTATTGTTTTTATAACAACCTTGTCTGGCTTTTATTTACTTTTTTGGAGTAAGCTCAGACATATAAAATGGTCTAAGCATTTTGGAGGAAGAACTCTGTGAAATTAATTAATTGAAACATTTTTTTCTTTTTTTTTTTGAGACAAGGTCTTGACCTATTGCCCAGGCAGGCTGCAGTGCAGTGGTGCAACCATAGTTCACTGCAACCTCAGACTCCTGGGCTCAAGCAATCTTCCTGCCTCAGCCTCCCAAGTAGCTGGGACTACAGGTGTGAGCCATCACACTTAGCTCCAAATTTTCTTTCTTTATAGTAGTAAACTTAAGAATAAATAAAAAAATTTTAAAAAAGAAAAAAAATAGTACTAAATTTAAATAGGAAAACCTCTTTGTGGAGGCAGAAGTAATGAGGGAGGAATACTTTGTGTGTGTTCATATGGTGGTTTCCTCATTCATTAAAGTAGTACCCCCTCATCAATTCACATATCCCATCTACTATTACAAAATGTGTAATACATTTACAATGATTTATTCCATTGGTGCTTTCTAAACTTTCCCTCTGAACTCATCTTTATTTCGTACTAAAGGCTTGCGAATTAGTTTCAGTTTAAATGGCTTTCAAGTTCTAGGCATAGTAATTAATCTGTGAACATTATAACTGTTAGTCAACAATAAGATAGGGCCTGTTATAAATTGATTTTTTTCACTATCATTCATTTTTCTTAATTTATGTTTGTGACGCATGCTCTATGCAGAAGCGACGACAGTCCCATGTATTTTCAAACATGCAAGTCTGTTCTGCTCCAGGGCTTTTTGCCCTATGCGGATTGCTGTCTTCCCTGACCTTCTCTAAAAGTCTTAATTCCCCAGACAATCCCTGTGACATCAACTTTTTATTTTACCAAGTTATAGAATAACCTTGCCTGTTTGTTTACTTATATATTGCATCCCCCTTCCCACGCTTGTCCATCATGGTTGAGCGGCGCTGGCCTAATTATACCTGCTTAATACATTCCCGTTAGTTTACCATTTTCATTTAGCCAGAGACAGGCTATTCCCTAGCCGGATGGGACCTTATTGTAATTCTGCATGACTCCGCCAGAGAGAAACTCTGACCACGAACTCACCTTTCCCACCCCGATTGTCGCATGAAGAGCGCAGGGCCTGAGAACCGTCTCCCTAAAGTCACCCTGCGAAGTTCCAAGGTAGTATTGAACCCCGCGCGCCTGCGCCCCCAGCGCACGCCGAGAACGCCAGGGCCGCCACGTCAGCCTGCGCGCGGAGAGGGGCGGGGCGCACGCGAAGGCCCGCCCCTACATCCGGGGCCTGGACGGCGGTAGTGTCGCCGCGCGGGGGTCACGTGGCTCCTTCCTTTCCGTCTCTGGCCGGCTGGGCGCGGGCGAGTGCTGGCGAGGCGCGTGGAACCTCGCGTTGGTTCCCCTTCGTCTCATCTCCCGGCCCGGGCCACTAGGGAGTTCGCTGACGCCGGGTGAGCTGCGTCTGCCGCCAAGATGCCGGCCTATTTCCAGAGGCCGGAAAATGCCCTCAAACGCGCCAACGGTGAGTGGGGAATCGGGACGCGCCAGGTTCAAGCGGCCGGAGGTCGAGGGCCTGGGCCTGTTTCCAGCTGCTCCGCCGCCCGGACTGCGGCCGGAGAGAAGGTCGATGCGGCCTGCCAGCCGCCGTCCCAGCCTGTGGTTGGGCATGGTTTCCCTTTCCACTCCAACCGACTGGGGGCTGGGAGGCGCGGAGCCGGGAACCGTCGCTTCTGGGGCTCGTCCTTTCCCCGCCGTCTCCTGCTGCGTCGCAGGGGCCGCGGCTCGAGAGACAGGCCCTACCCGGGGAGGAGCGTGTCTTCCCCCCTGTCCACCTCCCGCTAGCTTTCTCGACCACCGGCCTTTCGTCTGCTTAGGCCCCACGCCCCGGGCCGCCATCTGGGAGTGCCGGGGAGTAAGAAACATGGCTCCCTCCCGGGGACAATGCACGCGAGAACCTCGGCTCCACCTCCCGCCTCGGCCGGGAGCCGGGCAGAGCCACCTCCGGCCCTCCTACGTCGCCTCCGCCCTCCGGGACCTGCTCGGTGCTTTGCTGGGTCAGGGTCCACTTACTCTTCACCCAGCCACTTTGTATTCGGTTTTAGAGGCTTCTGACCCATTTAACTTGTTTCTTGTTTTTTTTTCCTGACATCGATTAGGGGGCATTCCGAAAGCTTATTATGAATCACTGGAAGTTGGAACGGTTAATGTGGTAAAGGGACTTCAGGTCCTCTCTTAAAGATAACGAAACAGGCCTAGAGAGAGAGAATGATTTCCCCAAGGTCACTCTGGGAGTTAGTTGTTCAGCCAGGAGACTAAAACTAGGTCTCTTGATATCCAGATCTGCCTTTTTTCCCCCCTCCACCCCACCGCTCAGCGCTGCTGCCTGCGATTTCTGTTTCAGTGTGTGTACCTAATAAGCTATTGGCTCTTGGCTGGAAAAACTTTTTTTCAAGAGGCATTTATTACTTGGCAGTATGGAGATGCAAATGTTTTTGCATGTCTCTGGACTTTAAAAACTTTATTGTTCAGGGTTTTTTTTTTTTAACCGGCAATTTTGAGCTGTTAATGCTAAAACGGCTCATACTTTCACCCTTTCGCTACCCATACAGAAGTTTTGAGTCTTATCCATGTTGTAGATGGGATATATCCTGTCTGTTACAGTTTTACATTAGGAGAGCTTATTTTGTTAGCTTGTTTGAAAGTTTAGCTTATGAAACGGTTAGTTTGAGTCAGTACATAAGACTGCTGATTACTTACCAGGACCAGATAGATAGGTTGGTCACAAAGGTTTTTTGTTTTTTTTTTTAATAACTAAAATGTAACAATTTGGGGAGGGAGGGAACTGGTCTGTGGAATAGAGTAATTGTTTTTTCTTTTTTTTTTTTGAGACAGAGTCTCACTCGCTTGCCTGGGGTGAGTGCCGTGGCGTTAGCCTAGCTCACAGCAACCTCAAACTCCTGGGCTCGAGCGATCCTTCTGTCTCAGCCTCCCAAGTAGCCGGGACTACAGGCATGTGCCACTATGCCCGGCTAATTTTTTTTTTTTTGTATATATATTTTTAGCTGTCCAATTAATTTCTTTCTAATTTTTGGTAGAGATGGGGTCTCACTCTTGCTCAGGCTGGTCTCCAGCTCCTGAGCTCAGAACGATCCGCCCGCCTCAGCCTCCCAGAGTGCTAGGATTACAGGCGTGAGCCACCGCGCCCGGCCAGAGTAATTGTTTTTAAAACCTATTAAAATTACAACATAGAGTTGATAACTGCTCTTTCTAACCATAACCAGTGATCAAATGGTTAGAACAGGCAAGATGTTTATGATTTTATTGGAAAGAATATAGAAAATGGAACTTTATTACTACAGACTAAACTACAGCAAAGTTATGACATCTAACATTTTGAAACAGAACTGTATTATGGTATACAAAATGACTTGCATCAGATTACTGCTTTGCATAGCTGTGTAGATCTGTTTTTACAGTCATTTGTATGCTTTACCAACAGGTATTTGTTTCCCACGCTAGGAGGCTGAAGCACTGTAATATTGGTGGCTTAAATATTACATACTTGGTGTGTTCAGGCCTTGTTTTCTTCCCTTTGGAATCTTCATGTGAACTTAGTATTTCAGTAACTTTTTAAAATTATAAAGAATAATGCTTATCAAATCTTTTTTCCCATCTCTAAGTTGACATAGGCTTGATTTATGAAAAGCAAGTTGACGAAAACATCTGAAATTAAACTATGCAAGATGAGGAAGGGATACTCTGGTGGAGGTGGAAACTTGAACTTTGTATAATTTTTTAAAAAGGCTCTATTGACTCCTTGCTTGCAGCCCTTTTAAGCTATAGAAAGGGGGTTTCTGTGGTAGAGGTATCTTACCTTCCAAGTAGTAAGGTCTTAAACCTTTGGTTTTATGAGTAAGGGATCCCTTGTCAAAGTGAGTATATTGTGAATGACACGTGACACTGCTTACGAAAATGAAAGAGGAAAATCAAAAGGCACTTCCCTCAGTGGAAATAATACCATTTTATCTAAATGTTTTATCTGTAACATTTGAAACCCCATTTAGACCTAATCCGTTGCATTGTCTGAATAAAATGTAAGTAAATTTAAGTAGAATAGTCCTCAGGTCACTCTAAGCATGTATATCACAGCAGTACTTTTAGGGAAAAATTGTAGTAATCATTCAGGAAGATAAGAATTTGGCCCAGCCATTATGTTCAAGAAACTCATATCCTATAATCATTTGAAGAAGGCCCTTTTTCCATATTATATTAGTAGTGCCAAACCAGCTGCTTCTCCCCTTATAACAGCCTTTTAGTTTACACTCTACAACCAGTGCCATAAAAAATAAAGTTGTTATTAAACCCACAAACTGAGTAATGTACCTTATCTATTTGGTCTGTTGCACAAATAAACTAACAAACATGAAGGTCTGACCTAACCTTTTTCGTTTTCTTTTTTTTTTTTTGGGACAGAGTCTCACTCTGTTGCCCCTGGCTATAGTGCGGTGGCTGTCAGCCTAGCTCACAGCAACCTCACACTCCTGGGCTCAAGTGATCCTTCTGCCTCAGCCTCCCAAGTAGCTGAGACTACAGGCATGTGCCATCATGCCCGGCTAATTTTTTGTATATATATTTTTAGTTGTCCAGATAATTTCTTTCTATTTTTTTAGTAGAGACGGGGTCTCACTCTTGCTCAGGTTGGTCTCCAACTCCTGACCTTGAGCGATCCACCCACCTCGGCCTCCCAGAGTGCTAGGATTACAGGCGTGAGCCACCGTGCCCGGCCTAACCTTTTTCTTTATAGTTACAAACTTTTAGTCAAGTGGCTGAAAGATAAACTCAAGATGCCCATCCTCCTAGTAATAGTTTTTAATTGCAGATTTTAGTTTTTCTATATTAATTTGGAAATCAGCATTTCGTTAAGTATTGGAATAGAACCTTTAGTGTATGGAATTTCTTTCCAGCCTCAAAAGCTGCCCTTGCCCCATTAGATAATTCAGAGGAACTGAATCCTCCTTTTATGTAAGTTAGGGTAAAGACTAAAGACTCAGTATCATGGATGATCATTAAAAATCTGTTCTCATTCCAACCTTTTCATTTAAAAACATTTAAAACATTTTACATTTAAAAATATCCTTGTTAGTTATCTGTGTTTTCTTTTTTTATTTGGTGGACGGGGTATCTGTCCTATAAAAAATAAACATTTTCTAATATGTTTGCTTTGGCTTGAGACTCGAAGTTTGAAAGAATGGGAATTGAATCAGTAATTTTGTTTGGCTGTTTAGGGAGTAAAAAATGCTTTTAGTTCTACCCTACAACAAGACTTATTTTTTAGAACGACTTTAAGAAACCATATTCTTCCATTTCAAAATAAGAGATTGGGAAAGTGAATTATTTCTATACAGTTTTATATTTTGTCTTCACTCCATGCTGGGACCACCTCTCAACTTTAACTTGATTTGTGCCTATTCCATGTTATAAACATATTGATGATGCCTATATATAGTAGTTTAAGATTTAAATCCTCAGTGTAAAATTAAGAGTTTTATATAGCAGGTCACTTTAGTGCCGCTGCTGTGATTTTCTTGATGTAAAGCATAAATTTGATTAAAGGTATTTACTCTCAAGTTTTTGCTAAGAGACTGTTTTGTTAAATAGTTGTGAAAAACACCGAGAGTGCTGTTGGATTTTGGAAAATAATCTTACCTGCATGTTAGGAAGAAGATAGGGAGCCCCCTCCCCCTTGAAACAGGAAAGGCTTATTCCAGCAATGTATCTAGTTGTATTACGTCTTTGTTTCATTTAGTAAGATTTTTTTGGTAATAGCCTAACTCAATTGAAGATAGACTTTCTCCAGTAACGGTGAAGGGTTTTGTATTTATTTGCACGTAAAGCATGTGATTTGACATAGTGTAAAGATATTTATTTCAGTATACTGTTTTGTGATTTATCCTGTTGCACATTTGTTACTATATTGGAGAGTTGGAATATTGTTTATCGTTTTCCTGGAGGAAAGAATGTTGGGAAGCACTATTCCTGAAAGTTCTGATGGTTAAAAGAAGAAATGGTAGAAAGGCAATTATTGAATCTGTAAAATCTAGTAAGACCTCAAATTAGGAACATTTTTGTCTGTTGTTTGCCTAGTACAGCGTTACATGGCAGATAGTGCTATACGTTGTCAGGTTAACTGTTTAAAAGAATTCTTTGTCCAACATTTTTTTCTTCTTAGGAAAATAAATAGTGATTTTTAAAAATGGAGATGTAGCGCTTTGAGACTTTTTTAATGGTGTAAACTGGTGTTTTATTTCTCCCAAAGTATTTTTCAGATGTTTAGTGGGGAAGCTTTTTGTGTGTGTGTGTGTGAGAAATTTGGCAGTTAATGAGTTTTAAGTTGAACTTAACCAGTTGACTTCGATTAAGAACTTCTTTTTCCTTCCAATCTATTAAGTGTGTAAAAGAAAAAAAAGATGAGCAAAAATTTTTAACCTTGGTTGAAAATAATGTGATAAAAGAGCTTTTGCTTCTGACTGAATTTCAAAATGTGCAGTATATATAAAACTTAAGATTGGAACTGGATTTTGAAATGTTGCCACCTAGAATGCGTTTAGGCTTAGGTGATAGTAAATTCTAAGTTACTTTGCTCTATATTCTTAAGTTTTTTTCCAGTTTTTAAAAATAACAACTTAGAACAGTTTGAGATTTACAGAATTACTGTGATGGTAATACAGAGTTCTATTTATGCCACATGTTGTTTCCCTTATTAACAGCTTACATCAATCTAGTATATTTGTAATAACTTAATGAATCAGTACTGACATATTATTATTAATTAAAGTCTATACTTTTTCAGATTTCCTCAGCTTTCTCTAATGCCCTCTCTGTCCTGGGATCCCATCCAGGAATACCACATTACATTTAGTAGTCACGTCCCTTAAGGCTCTTCCTCTTGGTCCTGACAGTTTCTCAGTCTTTGGTTGTGTTTTTTTTCTTTTCAAATGGTGGATAAAGTCTTTCCTTGTTTTTGATTACCTTGACAATTTTGAGGAGTACTGGTCAGGTATTTTATAGAATGTCCTTTGTCTTAGTCTGCTTGTGCTACTAACAGAAATACCACAGCCCTGGGTAGTTTACAAACAGCAGGAATTTATTTCTCAAAATTCTGGAGGCAAGGCAGTCCCAGGGTCAACATGCCCACAAATTCAGTGTCTAGTGAGAGCTGGCTCTATCTGCTTCCCAGATGGCACCTTGTTACTGCTTCCTCTGGAGTGGACGAACACTGCCCTCACATAATGGAAGGCATGGAGAACAAAAAAGGAACTAGCTATTTCCCTCAAGCCCTTCTATAAGGACACTCATCCATTCATGAGGGCTCTGCCAGTTTAGACTGGGGTAAATAAGTGGAGAGATACTCCCCAAGTTTATGGATTAGGAGACTTGATGTCAGTTCCTCCAAACTTTATCTATAGATTCGATGCAATCCCAATTAAAATCTCAGTGAGTTATCTTGTAGATATCTACAAATTGATTGTAAATGTTTATGGAGAGACAAAAGCCCTCGTATAGTCAACACAATACTGAAGAACAAGGTTGTAGCACTTACTACCTGATTTCAAGACTTTACTATAAGGCGACAGTAATCAACACAGCATGTTATTGGCAAAAACTAGACACATTGATTAATAGAGAATGATCAGAATAGAAAGCCTATTTAGAAATAGTCCCACTTAAATATGGTCAGCTGATCTTAAAGTAGTCGAGGCAATGTAACATGTTTTTCTGCCTCAGGTTGTAGCATGAACTAGTAGAAATTTCATCAGACAGATCAGTATGATTCTGAAGTCATACAACTTTTCTGTGTTTGCAGGGGGAGATTCTTCCCTAACCACCTCAATTTCTAGAACTTATAAATCATAATGGAAGAGTAAAATTCAGTTTTGCTTGTAGACCATATTTTGAGATAGTACCAGCCTTCTCATTGTTTTACCTTGGATAATTACAGCACAGCTTTAGAAGTAAAAAATAATGTGACCTAAAGAAAGTGGGTAATGAGTTAAGAAATTAAAACAGCCAGTTAAAGTAAGGTTTAGACTTTTGTATAGTGTGCATACCTGATTTTAATTCTTCTGAATTATTTTTTCAGAATTTCTTGAGGTTGGCAAAAAGCAGCCTGCTCTGGACGTTCTTTATGATGTTATGAAAAGTAAGAAACATAGAACATGGCAAAAGATACACGAGCCAATTATGTTGAAATACTTGGAACTTTGCGTGGATCTTCGCAAGAGCCACTTGGCTAAGGAAGGATTATATCAGTATAAAAACATCTGTCAACAGGTACAAACAGAACCGATTTTTAATTTTTTGTAAGTGCTTTTAGTAATTCGCAGAGGAGCTTTTCAAAGTAACATTATATATCATTGTTATCATTATAGCATTTTATATCTCATAAAATTTGCTTTTAAAACATTTCATGGTTTGTTGGAAGAAATAGTTTAAGTTCTGAGGGTTTTTTTTAATTGTTAGGTGAACATCAAATCTCTAGAGGATGTCGTTAGGGCATATTTGAAACTGGCAGAGGAAAAAACTGAAGCTGCTAAAGAAGAATCTCAGCAGATGGTCTTAGACATAGAGGATCTGGATAATATTCAAACTCCTGAGAGGTATGTGTATTAAACCTCTAATAAATATTTTGATAGTTAATTTTTTTTTATTTTTACATGTGTCTCCATCCCCATTTGAAGATATTTATCAGAAAGAGTGCTTATCTTTGAAGTTTTAAATGTATAGCAACCAAAAAATTAATTAATGTTCAAAATTCGTAAGAGTAGAAAATTACAACCTTAAGATAGAAGGGCATACACTAAGTTAAATGGTTTGTAGTATAGTATAGATGGGGAATTCAGAGAGTAGGCAGTAAGTGACAATATACAGTGTGTACAGAGTTGTAGAAGAATTTGCACTATTTTATGATCATTGGTGGTTTTGTTTTTTAATCACGCGGTAAAGTAGAAAACTGTGTCCAAAATTATTTTCAACATTTTTCTGTCTTTGTAGTGTTCTCCTAAGTGCTGTAAGTGGTGAAGACACTCAGGATCGTACTGACAGATTACTTTTAACTCCATGGGTTAAATTCCTTTGGGAATCATACAGACAGTGTTTGGACCTTCTTCGAAACAATTCTAGAGTAGAGCGC
This sequence comes from Avahi laniger, assembly GCA_963575035.1. Classification (NCBI taxonomy): domain Eukaryota; kingdom Metazoa; phylum Chordata; class Mammalia; order Primates; family Indriidae; genus Avahi; species Avahi laniger. The sequence continues at coordinate 33,000 of CAUYSK010014689.1, read as the reverse complement.
CTTTACCATGATATTGCCCAACAAGGTAAAATAAGAACATCAAATTTTAAGTAAATTGATTTGAAAAGTTGCCTTAAGATTGGATTTTGCAGAAAGAGGATTAACTTTGTTTTTTCCATAGTACTTAAAAATGAACTAAGTTTTTAAATTTTGAAATTAGTATTCATATGAGTATTAAATATTCTGCATAAGAAATTTGTTTTACTAGTTAAAGGAGTTCCATATGAAATATATTCCATTGTCTGAAAGACTTTAAAGTTATTTTGCAATTCTCCATGTGACTGAAAAAATTAACTTTTCCACTGCTTTCTGGTAAACTGAGTTTCACTTTCGACTCTACTACTACGTATTCTTGGGTAAGCTACTTAACTGTTCACTGGGTTTTGAAGGTCTCCTTAAGCTCTGGATTTAAGGGATTCTATGAAAGATGTGTATTTTTCCTTTCTTACTCAGTATAGAGTTAAACTTTTTGATGACTAAGGATCATCTTAATAAATATCCAGTTGTTGGCACATGCCTGTAGTCCCCACTACTGGGAGGTTGGGTTCAGGTGGGAGGATTGCTTGAGCCCAGGAGTTCCAAGGCTGTAGTGAGCTATGATTGTGCCGTTGCATTCCAGCCTGGGCAGTAGAGCAAGACCTCATCTTAGAAAAAGAAAACAAAAAGAAGATACCTTTTTCCTTATTCTCACTTGTTATTCTTTACTGCTGTGACTGCAGCCTTTTTACTATATGTAATTGAGTCACCACTTGGAAGTGGCTCTTGGGCTTTTTCTCTTTTGCCTCCCCTCCCTGCCCAAAGAGACTGGGTCTCCCTCTTTTTCTCCCAGGCTGAAGTGCATTTACATGATGAAAGTGTACTGCAACCTTGAACTGGGCTTAAGTGATCCTTCTGTCTCAGCCTTCCAAGTATTTAGGACTACTACTGGCTTATGCTACCACACCTGCTAAATTTTTTTTAAGAGACAGGGCTGCTTTATCTCCTTTGCCATTAACACAAGCTTGTGTTGCTAGACCTACTGGGATGATTAGCACTTGTTTATTCAAGAGTTAATTGGCTTTATGCCTGAGAATGTTTCCCTAGGGATATTGGAACCTGTGTTCTGTTTTGCTTTATTTTGCTTGCGTGGCTAATATATGTAAATTTTCACTTAGCACAGCTAAACTTGGGCTTTTTCATAACTATTGATAGAAGTATTAACTTAAAGTTAAACTGCATCTCTTTGTTTTAGATCTGTTGAAATAGAAATATTTTTAAGGACGAAAGAAATTTTAAAAATTCGAGTATTGCATATATGACAGTAGAAAACTGCGTATTTTAATGATGGAGCAAGTAGATCTCTATGTACAGTTGGAATTAGATTACTGTAATCTCCTCCAATTTGTGTACATAGTTCTAATGAATACAGAAGCATACTGCTTTCTATGTAAGTTAAGTTTATTGTATTTCAGACTAGAATTTTTTTACTCTTTTAGGATTTGAAGTGATGAGTCTTTGAAAGGTGATTCTTTCCTAGATCTAAATTCCAATTGCCTGTCATTTATAAACTCTCCCAGAAGCATTCCTAGGGAAGAACTGATGATTATGTCTGACTTCTGTTAGGGTTCAGTCAGAAAGATAGTAAGGACACAAGAAATAAGTTGATTCTCCTCACATCACACATTCAAAGAGTAATGATGAGTTTGTTGAATCTTGTTAAAATAGCTGATCTTAATATGTGAAATAAAACCTATTGAAGTATTTGACAGTGGAAAGTACCTAATACATTTTACAATTATGTTTATAGCTTTCAAATTCTGCCTCCAATACACCCGTAAGGCTGAATTCCGTAAGCTGTGTGACAATTTGAGAATGCACTTAGCGCAGATTCAGCGCCACCATAACCAAAGTACAGCAATCAATCTTAACAATCCAGAGAGCCAGTCCATGCATTTGGAAACCAGGCTTGTTCAGCTGGACAGTGCTATCAGCATGGAATTGTGGCAGGTATGTTATGAGCTACATTATCAGCTTTTCTTTCTGGTAATAATCTGCATTGCTTTTTTTCCTACCCTTAATGAATATCTTCATCTTGATATGCATTGATCAATTTCAGTTGATAAGGTGAGGAATTTAAGGATGTCTAATGGATTAGGAAAAGTTCTAGATAAGAAATCTCAGAATATTTTGGTTCTAGTTGACTTCTGTGAAATCTGGGCCAAATCTATTTCAGACCCAGTTTCATTCCATATAAAACAGTAAGTCATTGCTGCTCAAAGTGTTGTTTCACGATTGGTGCCAGTCTGTGAACTATTTAGTTCACAATGAAATGAGTGTAGAGGAGAAAAGCATTTACACAGATTTTTAAGTAGCAATTTTATTGTAAGTTTTATCTGTTTACTCTCCTGATAAAAATTGAGCTTTTTCTATTTAATTTTTGTAGTAATTTTATATTTTATAAAAGTATTCATTGGTGACAGATTAGAAATTTAAAAAACAAATTTATCCTTTACTACAGATAGAGTTGGAGAAGTGCTGCTCTAGATTATTTCCTAGATTTCTTAGCGCTACTTTAGCTTAGTAAGTGCATATGTTGGATATCATACATTGGAGATCTCAGTGGTGGTGGGACGCTTGTCCTCTAGTGGCCTGCATTCTCTAAGAATCCTGCAGAGACATTTCCAGAGGGTTTTTTAGCCATATAACCTTGAAGGCTTTTGTATATTTGATGAAAATTGTGTAATTGCAATTATGGAGGAAGAAACTAAAAATTGGGAGTTGTTCAGCCCAGTGAAAATGTGATTTGATTTTCCACTCTTGCCTATAATATTTTCCTTTTCTGTAGGGACACCCATCTTAAAATACAACCTGTAGAAGACAAATATGCTCATTAAAGAAAAATGGATAAATTAAAAGAAGAAATATTCATTATCTTATCACTCATAAAAAACGTATTCTGTGTAAATGCTTCCAGATTCTTTTCTTTATATTCCTCCAGATGCTAGGATGATGTGCAAATGTTTTCCTTTTTAATCCATTTTACTTTATTTTCTAAAGAACTTCTAAAAGTTTGAGTTAGTGTTTTTATAATTATGGCAATTTTCTCAAATATATCTGATACTAAATTATAGATGAATATAAAGAACCACACATGAAGGCATTTTATTTGTTGCTTTTATTTTTGTGTGTTCTATGTTGTAGCTTTCATAAAGGGATTTGAATTAGATTTATTTCAGAATGCAATGACTAATTTATACTACTAATTTTAGGAAGCATTCAAAGCTGTGGAAGATATTCATGGGCTGTTCTCCTTGTCTAAAAAACCACCTAAACCTCAGTTGATGGCAAATTACTATAACAAAGTCTCAACCGTGTTTTGGAAATCTGGAAATGCTCTTTTTCATGCATCTACACTCCATCGTCTTTACCATCTGTCTCGAGAAATGAGAAAGAATCTTACACAAGATGAGATGCAAAGGTAAGAATGTTATAGTTGGATAATACTGAAATTCTGAAACAAGTATCTTTTGCCAGATGGTAGAATGGTATTATGTTCTAGATCAGGGTTTCTCAACCTTTGCACTGTCGACATTATGGGTTAGGTAATTCTCTGTTGTGGGGCACTATCCTATGCATTTTAGAATGTTTAGCAACATCCCTACCCTTTACCCATTAGTTTTTACTACCAGAAGTGTCTCCAGACATTGCTTTTCTTAGACAGTATTTATGATCTTTGCTGGCTACCTCTTTTCTTGTAACCAACTCCACCAAAAGCTCGTTTGAGAAAATTGAATATTAGGAAAGACAGTGTTAGCAGATGAGCCTTCTATCCATGTACAGATATTTAGAGTCTATTCTTAGATGAGACAGGAAGATAGATATTTCCATCTGGTCATTTTTTTCATGATTAAAAAATGTTAACCGTGGAATACTTGAGTCATATAGTCACATATAAATAACTACCAATGTGAAAAGACAACAACCTGTAATGACCATTTTAAAAAATGCTTTCTGCAGTCTGTTTTCTTTTACTTTTAAAATACATTTCAATTGGAATTAGGCAACTCACTACTTTTTTCTTGTACTGGTAGACCATATTATTTTGGCATTGGGTAGAATTATGTATAGGAAATTGTTTCTCTTTCAGTTTTATTGCAGAGCATAGAATCAACTAAATGAATTACGCTAGTGTATTTTTTTTGAAACTATTCATTTTTTTTGAGACAGGGTCAGACTGGAGTTTAGTTGTGTCATCATAGCTAACTGCAACCTCAACCATCCTCCTGCCGCAGCCTCCTGAGTAGCTGGATCTACAGGCACTGGCCACCATGCCCAGCTAATTTTTTTTTCTTGGTAGAGACGAGAGTCTTGCTATGTTGCTCAGGCTGTTCTCAAACTTCTGGGGTTAGGTGATCTTCTCACCTTGGCTTCTCAAAGTGCTTAGGATTATGGGCATGAGCCACCATGCCTGGCCTCTTTGAAACTTTGAGGACAGCATGTCTCAGGAGACGACTGTCGTCTTATGTAATCCACATCTGTTTGATATAAGGGAAAACTTTTACCTTCCCTTCAGAGAGTACTGTAATAATAATGAGCATTAGGTACTTTTTTTGGTTTAATCTTCACAGTGGCCTTACGACTCAGAAAATTAAGTATCTTGCCTAAGGTCACAGTTGTTTTGGAAATGATGAAGCTAAGACTGCAGCCCTTGACTTTTGGACTTTGGAGCCTGCAGTCCTTAGTGTCCCACAGTGTGCTGAATTCAACCTGACTTTCTTCTTATCTTTCAGGGAAGTGAAAATTTAGCTTTTGGCTCCTGTCTACCCCTCACTACCATAATTGTGTTCACTTGGGTTTCTTATAATTTTTTTTCTCTTATTGCTATTCGTTTCCTTAATTTTTTTTAACACATTGCCACACTAGAAAAAACTTTTTTTCCTTGGGGCCACAGTGTTTTATTACGAAAATAGAATAAAAACTTGAAAAACAAAATGATCCTTTATAATTTAATGAAAAATTTACTATTTTTTATTTTCTGTGCATGAGTTATATGCGGTTGTCAGTATTAATTGTAACAATAAGAACATCAACAAGTAAGATTTTCACGAACCAACTGCAGGGTTTTGCCCAGGGGGCTACCCGTCATGTTACGTGTATGCTGTAGCATGGCAGCGTCAGGTGCCTGTGCACCACACGGCTCCCAAGGTAAAGAGACATTTGAGTTACATAATGCTTCACGAGGCCTGGGGCTCAGAACTAGCCGTGAGTTAAATACAACTCACGTGGCAGCTAATGCATTAAGCTACTGTAATTATTTTTGCAAGGAAGTGTGGGGGATACAACAAATATGTCTTTCCTGCCATTTAACTATAATCTTCTTCTGTAGCTAGAAAACATTGACAATACTGGGTGTATAAAGTTCTCATTCTCCCGGTATTCATTTAAGCACAGTTCATGTCTCTCTTAATAATATTTATGAATATGATTCAACATGGTGTTGTACATGTTCTGTCGCTGGCTTCTCTTACTAGATGACTTTCTGCTTATCAAGCACCATTTATAGACTTAACAAATTTAACTTTGTTCTCTGCAGAATGTCTACGAGAGTCCTTTTGGCCACTCTTTCCATCCCTATTACCCCTGAGCGTACCGATATTGCTCGACTTCTGGATATGGATGGCATTATAGTTGAGAAACAACGTCGTCTTGCCACATTACTAGGTCTTCAAGCCCCACCGACACGAATTGGCCTTATTAATGATATGGTTAGTATAAGTTTGAGCATTTTTATAGCTTTGGACAGAAAACTTTGATCCGGTTTAACAATTAATGATTAGATACTAGGAATTCTGATTCATTGCCAGGGGGTTATGATTCATGGACAGGCAACCACTGGTATAAATTAGCTCTGTGTTCAGTTAAGGCAGTTTTACCCTAGTGGGTGAGCTGGGTTAAATTGGTGGGAGCTTTGATGTAGCAGGACTTGGACTAGCCCTGAGGAATACTGTGGACCACTCAGTAAGAGAAAAAGTTACGGTGGGCGAGAAGGCTCATGGCATGTTTCAGGGAGCTGCAGGAAAACTAATCAAGCTGATTCATATGTGTGGGAAATAAGATGAGGCTAGGAGAGAAGGCAGGGTAGATTCAGTCCTGATTTTGGACAACTAAAATATTTCCGACTTTTTCCTCTTTTATTAAAGCAGTGATGCCTAATCAGGGTTATGAGGTAAACTTTTGTGTTAAATACTTTTTAAAATTCAGATTTCCAGATTTTACCCCACAGATGTATTACATTAGTTTCAGAGCGTAGAGCATAAGGTTTGTGTATCTTCACAATGTTTCACTTTGTTGGAATCTTTCATTCAGTGGAAATTCATTGAGTACTTTTTATGTGCTGGCATGTGATACTTACGAAGGAAGATGTATTCCAGGGGAGTTTGGAGTCTAGAGATTCTGATTCATAACAGTCACTGAGTGGTTATTGCAGTAATCACCTGTAGCAAATTATGTTGGGATAAGGGCAAAAGAGGGGCAACTGCTAAAGGAAAGTATTAAGGAAAAATCGATGTGGCTGTATGTTTACAAAAACTGGGGTTTAAACCATTAATAGTCCCTACTTTCTGAATAGAGCAATCAAAGAAATGCCAAAGAAATAATGGCATGTACAGCTCTCTTAGTTATTGTTTAAATGCATTACGGGGAAGCACTGTAGTCATTCTGGTAAAAGCCAGATAAAAGGCCTTCATTTTCTAGAAGAATCAACTTAGGTAAGTACTAGTAGGCTTTCTGGATAGTGGTGTTTTTCTGTTGTGACATTCTCTGTTACAGTAGGGATGCTCTGAAGAGAACTTACTGCAGAGCAGTATTTCTCTACTTTGCATGCCTCCGAGTGTCATCCTGCTGCCACTGCCCACAAAGTTTAACTTTGTTCTGGACACGTTTTTATGGGACTGATACAGGATTCAGTGTAATAAAGCAACAGCAGTGTCATTAGGAAGGAAGAGGTTTATTAGCAAATATGTTTTTAAAATTTGTTTTTTAAAGCTGGAGAAATGTGCCCCAAAGTGTAATCCATGTCTTTTGAGCCCATGTCTGAACACGTCACACCATGATGGTAAAGGTGATTTCTTATGATACTGATTTAGAGATCAGTGATGAGAAGCATTTGGCCAGTGCCAGGACAAATTTGGGTCCTCATTGTGCCCACAGAGTGTGTAGGAGTTTAAAAGAAGGGTACTGGTTGGTGTCGGGTGAATGGATTAGCTGGCTACCAGGTGGCATTTATAAATTTTAGTGAGTTCATCGTACATCTGAGGTCAGTACCTGAGCTTTTGCTCTTATAACTGAATTTGAAAAAGAGTGATTCCATTATCCCAGGAAAAGACTCAAATTAATGAAGTTTGTAAGAGTGATTTTTTTTTTTTTTCTTTTTTGAGACAGAGTCTCAACTCTGTTGCCTGGGTTGAGTGCCGTGGAGTCAGCCTAGCTAACAGCAACCTCAAACTCCTGGGCTCAAGCAATCCTACAGTCTCAGCCTCCCGAGTAGCTGGGACTACAGGCATGAGCCACCATGCCCGGCTAATTTTTTCTATATATATTTTTAGCTGTCCAATTAATTTCTTTCTACTTTTGGTAGAGACAGGGTCTCACTCTTGCTCAGGCTGGTCTCGAACTCTTGAGCTCAGAACAATCCGCCCGCCTCGGCCTCCCAGAGTGCTACGATTACAGGTGTGAGCCACCGCACCCGGCCTGAAATGTATTTCTTAAATACTAAGACTTGAAAGTTGAAATTCCTTCTTGATCTATGGGCTGCAGAATGGATGTTGTGTTAGAAGGCATTAAAACAACATTTGTCTTCTTGTACATCTACATCAAAGCTCTTGGGTGACTAGGTGCATCGTCAATGAGCAGTAATCTTTTTCAAGGAATCTTTTTTTCTGAGAAATAGATCTCAACAGTGCTTAAAATATTTTTTAAACCATGCTATAAACAGATGTGCTGTCATCCAGGCTTTGTTGTTCCATCTGTAGAGCACAGGCAGAGTAGATTTAGCATAATTCTTAAAGGCCGTGGGATTTCCAGAATATTAAATGAACATTGGCTTCTACTTAAAGGCACTAGCTGCATTAGCCCCTAATAAGAGTCAGCCTGTCCTTTAAAGCTTTGAAGCCAGGCATTGACTTCTTTCTAGCTAGGAAAGTTCTAGATGGCATCTCCTTCCAAGGGAAGGCTGTTTTTTCTGCATTGCAAATCTGTTGTTTAGTGTAGCCACCTTCATCAGTGATCTTAGCTAGATCTTCTGGATAACTTGCTGCAACTTCTCCATCAGCACTTGCTGCTTCGCCTTGCACTTTTATGTGATGGGAATGGCTTCTTTTCTTAAAACTCATGAACCATCCTCTGCTAGCTTCCAACTTTTCTTCTGCAGCTTCCTAACCTCTCTCAGCCTTCACAGAATTGAAGAGAGTTAGGGCCTTGCTCTGGATTAGACTTTGGCTTAAGGGAATGTTGTGGCTGGTTTGATCTTCTATCCAGACCACTCAAACTTTCTCCGTATCAGCAATAGGCTGTTTTGCTTTTCTATCATTTGTGTTTTTACTGAAGTAGCACTCTTCATTTCCTTCAGGAACTTTCCCTTTGCATTCACAACTTGACTAACTGCTTGGCACAAAAGGCCTGGTTTTTAGCCTATCTTGGCTTTTGACATGCCTTCCTCACTAATGATCATTTGTAGCTTTTGATTCAAAGTGAAAAATGTGACTCTTCCTTTCATTTTAACACTTAGAGGTCATTGTAGGTTATTAAGAACTAATGTCAATTTTGCTGTGTTTCAGGGAGTAGGGAGACCTGAAGAGAGGGAGAGGGATGGGGAAATGGTCGGTTAGTGGAGCAGTCAGAACACACACATTTATTGATTAAGTGGGTGCAGTTTATGGCACCTTAAAACAATTATAATAGTAACATCAAAGATCACTTATCACAGATCATCATAACCGATATAATAATAATGAAAAAGTTTGCAATATTCTAGGAGTTACCAAAACATGAGACAGAGACGCTAAGTGAACACATGCTGTTGGAAAAACACTGATAAACCTGCTTGATGTACGATTGCCACAAACCTTCAATTTGTTAAAAAAAAAAAAAAAAAAAAAACCTTCACAGTATCTACAAAGTGTTATTAAGTGAGATATACCTGTATCTTTAATAGCTGGTAGTCCAGACTACCCTGTGGAATCTTCTGTCAAACACATGTCATATTGAAAGGTAGCTTTTTTTACTATCTACTTTTATTCAGTAAAGGAGTGGGAGGAAGCATCTCAAGTAACAAATTTTTTGTTGTGCTGTAAACAACCTATTTCATCTTGAGCATTCTGGCACGTTTGTGTGCATTTATTTAACAGATGTGTATGGGCCCCTCTCGTGTGCCAGACCAGGCCAGAGAGACTAACAGCCTTGCTCTGAAATAGAACAGCCTGGGGCTTCATAGATTTGGAGAGAAGTACAATTTAAGGCCCAAGAACATTTTGCTTTTATTTATTTTATTTTTATTTTTTGAGACAGAGTCTCACTCTGATGCCTGGGCTAGAGCACAGTGGTATCATTATACATAGCTCACTACATCCTCAAACTCCTGGGCTCAAGCGATCTTCCTGCCTCAGCCTCCTGAGAAGTTGGGGGTTATAGGTGCATGCTGCCACACCCAGCTAATTTTTCTAGTTTTTGTAGAGACAGGATCTCTCTATGTTACCCAGGCTGGTCTTGAACTCCTGGCTTCATGTGATCCTCCCACCTCAGCCTCCCAAAGTGCTGGCATTACAGTCATGAGCTACCATGCCTGACAAATCTTTTATTCTTTCTTTTCTTTATTCACCACTATACTAAAAAGGATTTTGCTTATTTTTGTTTTTAAAATTTTTTGTTATTTATTTATTTATACTTAAGCTTATACCTCACAATCCATATATAAATACTAGCCAGGATTGCTTTTAAATATTATACTCTTCTTCAAGTAATCTGAATTTAAAACACTTAGGGTTCTCCCCCAACCCCAACTAATCCTTACTTGAACATAGGGCTCTTTTAAAGTTAACCATTTGGGTCAAACAGACATATTCTGGAGGACCAGACTCATTTACCCAACCTTGTCCCACATTTTATATTTTTATTTATATACATACATATGTATGCATATTGAGGTGAAAGTCACGTAACATAAAATTGGCCATTTTAAAGGGTATGTTTCAGTGACATTTAGTACATTCACGGTGCTGTGCAGTCACCACCTGTGTCTAGTTCCAAAGCATTATCACCCAAGGAAACCCCCTACGCATTAAACACTTACTCGCTATTTCCCCTACTCCCAGCTGCTGGAAACCACCATTTTGCTTCCTGTCTCAATGGACTTACCTATTCTGGATATGTCATATAAATAGTATCATACAGTATGTAACCTTTGTGTCTGGCTTCCCACTTCTTTTTAAGAAAACCGTGGTTCACCCCAGAAGAGGAACTTAATAGAAACAAGCTCTGCTGTGGGGTCTTGAGTAGGAGTTACCCGGAGTCTGTTGCTCTGATTGTGGCTTCTCCTAGTTTTTTCCCTTTGATTTGCTGGTTGATCTCTTCTCTTTTTTCTCTTACCCAATTAATTGAGCTTTGCCTATTTTGGCTTTGTCTACCTTTGATTAATGGAGGTTCTGAACTCGAAAATTGATTATTGGATTAGTTCGTATACAATCATCCCTTGGTATCTGTGGGGGATTGGTTCTAGGACCCCCTGTGGATACCAAAATCCATGTATGTTCAAGTCCCTGACATAAAATGGTACAGTATTTACATATAACCTACATACATCTTCCCATCTACATTAAATCACATCTGGATTATTTATAGTATATAATACAGTGTAAATGCTACATAAATAGTTTTGTTTTCCATCACCTAGGTTGGAGGGCAGTGGTGTGATCATAGCCCACTGCAACCTCAAACTCCTGGACTTAAGCAATTCTCCCACTTCAGCCTCCCTTCCAAGAGGCTAGGACTATAGGGGTGTGTCACCAAGCTTGGCTAATATTTTTTTTTTATTTATTGTAGAGATGGGGTCTTGCTGTATTGTCTAGGCTGGTCTTGATCTCCTGGTCTCAAGCAATCCTTCTATCTTGGCCTCTCAAAGTGCTGGGATTATAAGCGTGAGCCACTGTGTCCAGCCTATACATATTTCATAACCTCTTTTTTTTCTACTTCTCTATCTAATTTGGACATGTTTTCATGGCCTTGAATAGAGATTAACCTTATTCTTTTTAATAGCTATTTGAGTGCTCATAATTTATTTGACCATTCCCCTATTGGTGAGCATTTAGGTAGTTTCCTTCTTTTTCTTGTTACAGTGCTATACTACACACTTTTTAATAAATACATAATTTGTGCATTTGCACACTTGTGGGCATGTTTCTGTAGGAGAAATATTAAAAGTGATAGTTTACTTGATATTGCCAGGTTGTCTTCCTAAAGTGCTGTACCGTGTTGTATGCACCTACCAACAAATGTGCCTGTGTCCTCAGTTTCCAACTGTATACCTTCAATCTCTGTAACTGTTGCCTAATAGGTAAAAAAAAATTATGTATCATGGTTTTGAAAGGCATTTCTTTAACATTTGAGGTTAAGAATCTTTTTATATGTTTTGGCTTCTATATTTCTTTTGTCAACTGAATGTTAATGCCCTTTGCCTATTTTTCTATTATATTGTTTACTATTATTTTTTAAGACCCCTTTGAATATTCATAAAATAAGCCCTGAATCTTATATGTATTTAAAATATTTTCTCCCCAAGTTCCTGTTCTGTCTTTTGACTTTTTATATTTGTGGTTTTAGTTTTGATACAAAAATTTTTTGAACATATTCATTTATTTTAATGAAATAAAATGTAACTATTTTTATTTTGTGGTTCTTGGCCTTTGTGTAAACTGAATAAATATTAATCGATGATGTGGATAACAATTTTTCAGGTCTTGTTTAAGTCACTCTCCATGTTGGATACTTCTGCAGGTTCTGCTTCCTTCGGTGCTGTGGGTGTGTGTTTTCTGAACGAGCCCTGAAAGAGATAAAAGCGGAAGTTTGTCACACAGTGAGTTCCTAACATGTGCCATTTGTGCCTTCTCAGTAGCTGAGGACATCAGATGGTTTATGGTCCCTCCCTCCGTTTGTCATTTAAGGATCCTTCCTTGTGAACACAGATCTATTAAGTTGCTTTTCTGCTTAAAACCCTTCCACACCTCTTGGTTGCTAAAAGTACGGACTCACCTGACCACTGCCTGCGTGTCCAGGGCAGACCACACTCAAGCTGTCCCCTGAATGTGCCACCGTCTCCTGTGCCCCGTGCCTCCGTTCCCTCCATGCTGACCTGCCAGCCGAGAGGGCCCTGCTCCCTCAGCCTGAGCCTTAGTTCTGGAGTTCTTACTTCCTCTGTGAATCCTGGCTGCTAAGCCTCCTTTCACGTTCCCCGAGCACCTTCTTTTCTCACTTCTCTCGTCATAGTGTAATTGCGTGTTTATGTGTCAGTTTCCCCACCGGCCTGTCAGGTTTTGAGGGTGGAGGACAAGGCTTATTCATCTCTTTATCTGCAGGGCTTATTCCCTCCACGGCATGTAGCACACCCTCAGTAAATGCTCACAAGAGTGAGCCAGTAACATGATGTGGGAGTTGGCCTTCTCAGCTCACGTCAAGGAAATACTGATGACTTTGCTTTAACAGTGTTGCTGCTGAAGCCCAGAACGTTTGTGTCTTTGGTGTTCTGCTGGCCCATGTAAAGCCTGGCATTGAGTTCAATGTCATGGATGCCAAGAGCTTCTGACTATTTCACCTGCATTAACTCGGCTTAGATTTCATTAAGCCCCCTCCTCCATATTGTTTCTTTGTTGTGAATTATTCTTTCAGTCAGCAGCTTTCACTGAGCAACTGACATGGGCCAGCCTCTGTCTTAGTCACTGTTCAGTGGGTTTTGATGGTGAATAAGATCCTTTGAAGATCCTTGCCCTCATGGATGCCACATTCTAGTCAGAGAGAGAGAGACATTCAAATAGATGAGCAAGGCAGTATCGACCGTGATTGATGCTAAGAAGGAAGCACACGAGGTGAGGTAATAAAGGGAGAGAAGCTTCCTCAGTGGTGGTTGGCGAAGGCATCTCTAGAGCTAAGAGCTGAAGGGTACAAAAGAGCCAGCCATGCAAAGCTTAAGCAGTAGCATCTTAGGCAGCAGGAACAGCATATGCAAAAGCTCAGAGGTAATAAAGCACTTTACTAGTTCAAGGAACAGAAAGTATGGCCAGGGTGGAGGGCAGGAGAGGAGAAATAGAGGAAATTAAAGAGTTAGGCAGGGGTCCCTCATGCAAGGCCCAGGTGGCCACGCTAGGGCTTGTGGATTTTATTCTAAGAGCACTAGGCAGGCGGGGTATGGTGACTCATGCCTGTAATCCCAGCACTTTGGGAGGCCAAGGCAGGAGGATCACTTAAGGCCAGGAGTTCAAGACCAGCCTGAGTAAGAGTGAGACCCCATCTCTATAAAAAATAGAAAAATTAGCCAGGCATGGTGGTGTGTGCCTGTAGTCCCAGCTACTTGGGAGGCTGAGGCAGAAGGATCGCTTGAGCTGGAGAGTGAGATTACAGTGAACTATGATGACACCACTGCACTCTAGCTCAGGCAAGAGAGTAAGATCCTGTCTTCAAAAAAAAAAACAAAAAAAAAGCACTAGGCAGCCAGAGAGCAGCTTTAAGCCAGACAGGATGTACTTTAGCTTTTTGTTATCTAGTTGAGACAGAGTATCACTCAGTGTCCCTGGCTAGAGTGCAGTAATGTGTTTATAGTGCACTGCAAGGTTCAACTCCTGAGCTGTGAGCGATCCTTCTGCCTTAGCCTCCCAGGTAGCTGGGACTATAGGTGCATCTATCACATGAGGTCAGGTATGGAATTTTCCATTTATGGCATCATGTTGGTACTCAAAAATTTTTGGATTTTGGAGAATTTCAGATTTTGAATTTTTAAATAAGGGATTCTTAACATGTATCTTGATCAGGATTGGCTAACTGCTGTAAGAAACAACCCCCAAGTTCCAGGAGCTAACACAGTGAAAGTTCCTGGTTGGGCAGTATTCTGCCAAGGGTAACTCACAGATTCAGTCTCTTTGTGTTTCGTAGCCCTGACTTTCTGGTTTGGGGAATACTCTCCCTTCAGAAAGAGAAGAGAGATCTATCTTAGGAGGTTCTTTAGGGACCAGGCCTGGAAGTGGTACCGCTTCACTTCTGCTCACATTCCATAGGTCAGGACTCAGTTACATGACCACACCTAACTACAGGGAGCCTGGGAAATGTAGTCTAGCAGGATACGCAGGAGGAGGTGGCAACATTAGCCATTTCTGCCAAACTGCCAAAAAAGAAGAGTGATGGTGTGGTTTCAGGAACTGAAACTGAATGGAGATAAAGCCACAGTGTCAACATCTAAAACAAATATTTTCACTTTTTAGGTAATGTATGAAATTTAGAGAAACCAATGTCATAAAAACAATGTCAGGAACCTCAATGGTATTTAGGTTATGCATTTTATCTACTTTTCAGGGTGGCTTTTCAATTCACTGGAAGAGATGTGAGGGTTTGAAATAGTTTTGGTTCCATGTTCTAAAACACATGGTGTGCGCACTTGATTGCAGTAAACAGAGTCCAAAGAGATGTTGTTGCTAGGTGTTTTTGTTTTCACTGTAAACAAATCACTAGCCAAAAAATTAATTGTATTCCCCACTGTGCTGTTCACTGCTTGTAATAAGAAGAAACCCACTGGAGTAATTACAGGTTGCAAAATAAGTGCTGTGCTTGTTACTCAAAGCATCACCCACAGACCTGCAGTATTGACATCACCTGGGAGGGTTTTGCTTGTTTGTTTTTTGAGAAATGCAGACTCTTGGGGCCCTACCTTGGACCTAGTGAAATAGAATCTGCATTTTAACAAGATTCCCAGGTGATTTGTGTGCACAATAAAATTTGAGAAGCACTGATGTAGATATTAGAGGTGTGATCAGTAGTGTTCAACTTGCTAGTTTTCTGGCTTCATTTATTTAAGCTTTGGAGATAGGTGAGTGGGTTGTGTGTGTGTTGTAAAGTCAGAAGTCAGAAATCATATACTCACACTATTTACTTGCTCTTCATGGAGGGGTGGATTGGAAAGAGGAAAAGTTAAGTTAGGGGAAGGGGATACCTTCAAAAGTGGTCAGCTCTCAGCTAATTGTGATTTTCAGGCTTTGGCCTCCTTCGGGTTATTTTGTCTTTCTACCATCTTTATGGTCTTTGTGAATACTTAACCTCGGGGAGGTTACGCATAATACAGAACATTGGCAGACTTAAATTTTTACACGTAAGAAAAATCTAATAGAAAAATGAGATATTAAACTTTACATGTCAGTGAGAGGCTTCTTTTCCCAGAAAGCTAGAAAAATTGAGGATCCCTATTTATCCATCACCTTGGCAATATATTTCTGACATTTTTTACGTGTGATTTAATTTTGTCCTTTTACTTTACAAATAGCACACGGAGAGTCTGATCAGGGTGGAGTGCGCCCGCTTGTTGTCCTGATGCCCAGAGAGGCTGCTGCTTTCACTTGGCTCCCTGGCGTGTCGCAGGCCCACGAGCCTCAGCCTCCCCTTATGTCTTGCCCCGTGCGTCAGTGAAGCCTGGTCTCATGCTGCTGCGTTCCACCCTGCCTTCATGTCACTCCATTATCTTTATTTTATTGTGCTCTTACTGAAATGATACGTTTGAGCCTGCCAGGGGCAGGTGTGTATGTGAATTCATGCTTCTCTGTGTGAGGTGAGGTGGTGTAGTAGGCTGGGACCCTCCACCTGACTGCCTGCCTGGTCCAGTCCTTCCTAGCTGTGTGGTCTCAGGAAGGTCCTATCATCTCCCTGTGCCTCAGTTTCCTCATCTGTGGAAAAAAAATATCAGACATAATTATAAGAGCTTCATCCACAGGGACACCCTTGGTCCTCACGACAGTCCTGGAGAGTGGACTTTTCCCACTGTTTAGCTTCATGCTTTTCCAGGGCTATTTCATTGACTCAGTGGATGTGATTTCATTTCTATGTGTGGGATGCTTCGGTTTACTAGGTGCCCACACTTTGCCTTTGAATTATATGTTTATTTCTTTAGTTTCCTGTGGTTCCTGCTTTTCCTTTTTTTTAGTTGTTTTATGTTGTGCTATTTAATAATTGTGCGTTTCAGTCTTATATGATGCCATGAACTCTTTTAGAAAAAGAGAATGTATATAAAGTTCTCAAAAACAGCAGCAGCAAAAACTAAAAAAGTCATGGACTTTATAAGGGAGGAGTCTTGGACCTGTGAACAGAGATAATTGTGACTGCTCATGCCTATGCTATTCAGCATGGTGGCCATTGGCCACATTTGCCTATTTAGAGTTAAATTAATTAAAAATTTTAAAATTAATTACAAATTGATTCACTTCCTCAGTCATGCTAGCCACATTTCCAATGCCCAGTAGCCCCTGTGGTTGTGGTTAGCGTTGGATGGCTCGGGTGTGGAACACCTCCACCATCGCAGAAAGTACTAGCAGGCAAAGCATTGAGACTACAGACACATAGGGCAGCCTTTTTAAGAAGCTGTGTTTTCTACTCCAGATTAGTTTCATTTTACCCAAAGAAATAGACTCTTCAGTATTTTTCCAGAACAAAGTTATATTTTTCTCAGTCAATGAGGACTGTTTTAGATAAGCATATTTTCATTTGCAGTGGGAGTTCATTCTTTATTAATTATTTCATACACAGTAGTATCCAGGACTTCAAAACAAGATGTATTTTCCTTTCTTTTTTTTTTTTTGAAACATAATCTCACTCTGTTGCCCAGGCTAGGGTGCCGTGGCGTCAGCCTAGCTAGCTCACAGCAACCTCAAACTCCTGGGCTCAAGCGATCCTCCTGCCTCAGCCTCCTGAGTAGCTGGGACTACAGGCATGTACCTCCATGCCTGGCTAATTTTTTCTATATAGATTTTTAGTTGTTCAAGTAGTTTCTTTCTATTTTTAGTAGAGACGGGGTCTTGCTCTTGCTCAGGCTGGTCTCGAACTCCTGAGCTCAAACACTCCTCCTGCCTCGGCCTCCCAGAGTGCTAAGATTACAGGCGTGAGCCACCGTGCCCGTCCAAGATGTATTTTCCTTACTCCAGTTTGAACCTGGAGCATTTGGAGAATTTCGGTTTTCAGCAATTGATGGCCTTCTAGATACTTACGTACATGTCACCAGTGGCAGCTTGAATTATTTTTTCTCTTATGATTTCTTTCCCAAAGCTATGAAAGTACCCTATAATTAGTAAAGTTTTGTCGATAGCATATTTCTGAATTCATTTTAAGAGTAATTTGTATCATTTTCCATTCTAATTTGTATTGAGGACTAATTTGTATCATTTTCCTGTTCTTTCCTTTTCGGTACCATGTTCTCTTACTCCAAGTTAAGGAAATAGAATGATACCAATAAGAAAGCAAACACTCTTCAGCCGTTCAGTTTCATGTTAAAATGACTCTCCTGTTGAAAATGCCAGTGTGGCTCTACGGGAACTTGTGCCTGCCTTAGGACTTTAAGTCTGTGCCGCCTCTCTAAACATGTAACCACAAGCGGTTCTGTTGAGGGCTCGAATTTGTTGGCAAACAGAGAAGGTGACTGAATGATCCATGGCAAGTCTCCTACTCCATAAACACAGATATCTTGGACATAATGGCCTGCAAAAAGAAATGCAAAAATTTAGCTGCCTTCGTGTCGCCACCAATTTTATCCACACAAAAATGTGGCTCATGCCTCTTCTAATGTCATCTGTAAGGCCTCTTAGCTTCACAAGAGCTCGAATCAAACAGTAGTTCCATGATTGCTTCAACAGGTGCTTTTATGTTGAATTTTGAATTTATGATGGAAAGGGATGTTTTCATTCTTTTTGTTAGGGATTTCTAAAATGTTTGATGCTACTTTAGGTGAATACTGTGGAATTTTATCTAGTCATGGCACAAGGGAGATGAAATAACACTCATTTGCTGGGTAAAATCTAAATTCCGATAGATTCTAAGTCTTTCCTTGGTTATATGTAATTCATAAGAATGGAGTTGGTTTTAATAAGTCATTGCTTCTGTCATTTATTGATTTTTCAGAGTGAGTGTTTGATATAAATATCAGTAATTAAAATGGGAATGACGGAGTCCAGTGCTGATTGGATTCCTGCTAGATGAACTCAGTAGCTCTCTATGTGCCTGGCACTGTGTGTGACTCTTTCTGCTCTCTCTTCTAATCCTCACAGCCACACTCCAAAGTGGTTTCTATCAGTACCCTCAGTTTGCAGGTGAGCAAACAGATTTAGAGAAGTGACGGAGAGAAAGGGCTGGTCACTTCCAAGACCTCACTCTTTCTCTGCCCGGGCTGCCCCAACCAGCTCAGTAACCCTCCTTCTAAAAACCTATCTAAAGGAAATATTCTTTTAAAGCTGGGCAGTGGGGAGAAGGAGAATGCATGCACAAAAAGTCTCTTGTTTGTTAGACTGAAAAAAATAAAAACAGGTTTCTCTCCTGTTGAGCTGGCGTTCCTGTACGTTGGGGGCCTAGACCTGGCACATGGTAGCGTTGTCTAAGTAACAGCTGTTATCATAATTAAAGCATTTTTAACTTAACTGATAGATGTTCTCGGTACAGTGAGATAGAATCTCAGTACAGTTACATTTAACCCGTTGAAAATTATAGACATGAAGACAAGCAGTAGAGAAAAGTTAGGACATAAGTGAAACACGACTCAGCCACACCTTGATTATAATTATGTGACTGTCATTTAAATGCAGATGGATTTGAACTGGAAGGGAACACAAACAAATGGATGTTTTCAGTGTTGCATTAATGCCGTCTGGGTGATTAAAAATAAATGAACTCTTTGTCATTGATTATAATGGGATAGCTGTCCTTCTGCGTGCGGAGTTAGGCTGTGAGTGCGCCCAGTGTAGTGGTGGCAGGTAGCTGCGCCTGGTTTGAGACCCAGCTCTGCCACTTCCTGTGTGCCTTTGGGAGTGACTTCGCTTCTCTGAGCCCTAGGCTCCTCATCTGTAAAGGGTGAAGGATAGTACAGTCGTACCTTGGTATATGCAGGAGGTGGTTCCCATACCCCTGGTATCCCAAAATCTGTACATACTCAAGTCAAATACTATATTTTTTAGATCCTAGTTTGGTTGGGAAAACATCCGTGTATAAGTGGACCCTCACAGTTCAAACCTGTGTTGTTCAAGGGTCAACTGTAGTGTCTACCTTAGAATTGTTGAGCGCAAGGCCCAGAGCCAGAGTTCTAGAAGGTTTGCCACCATCCCTTTACCCCGGTGCTTGTCTTACATTGAGTGCTGACTAAATGCTGGCGCCAGATGGCCATGTTCCTGCTTTACTGTGAGAACCATTTGTGCACTGAAGCTGGTGGTGGTAAGAACCTTCTGAAGTGTTTGCTTGTAGGGAATGATGACTTTGTTGGGATTCACAATAACTAGGTTTTTTTTCTTTTTCCCCAAACACTGTTGAGACATTCAGGTTGCCACTTTAAGAATTCTGAATCAGTGCTTTACTGTTGATAGCAACACCCCTTCATGACTCCTTTTAACGTCTGCACACCTGAGGATGTCGCATTTTCAGGAAGGATCAAAGACCCCCAGACACACTTTTCTGTGTCTGTTAACTAGTCCTGACAACCCCAGTATGTGATGACAGTGAGCACGTGCTTTCTAGAGAAAGGGCAAGGATGCCTGCTGTTTATCTGTCACCTTCTGCCTATGTGAATAGCTCCCTAATTGAATCATATCTACCTTAGAAAATTACTCCAGCCCTTCTGACCTGGGACCTGTGTGTCAGGAGGATGGCTGTGCACACAGCAGGGGGACTTGCTCATCTTCGGACCATTCTAGTATTTGAATTTATATTTTTTATTTGCCTACCACCTGTGTATTTTAGGTCATTCTTTTTAACAACTGAAAAACTGGATGAACCCAGTTCGTTTTGCATATCTAGTCTACCATGTTCAAACCTGAGGGCCCTACCCAAATGCGCTTATTGAAATAGGTTACCGTATCTCTGCACAGTAGTTCCTGTGGGTGGTAGAAGCTGTGTGTAGACGAACGGCAAGTCCAGACATCCTCGAAGAGGACGTGCTCTGCCACAGCTGGCCTCACATGCAGTGCTGCTCTGCCTTCCTGCATTCTCTGTCCGGTTTTCGGCCCCTCCCCCCACCCCCAGTTTTCCTTTGCATGAGCTCTCCTGGAACACTTGTCCAACTGCTGGACTTACATTGTGCTGTGAATTGTTTGTCATCCCTCTTGTTCTCCACAACTATCTGTTCTTCCCAATCAGCCAACTTCAAACTGGGGGTTAAAAGATGGGAAGAGCTGGGCCTTCCCCCTCAGCCCGCAAGGTAGCGTGAATAGCTCCCCAGGAACTGAGTCCCAGCTCCTCACTCTGTAGGCTTCCCCCCAGCAAACCCAACCGATGTGCCTGAGAACCCAACGCCTGTGCAGTCAGCCACTTGTCTTCCAAACCGTTCACAAGGGAAGGCCTCCACCCTCCCCCATTCCAAATCTTGCTTTTGTGTATTGCCCCAGCAACTGAAACCTCTGGGACACCAGGCAGAGGGGTAAAGAGAGAATTCATAGTTTCTCAGGGAGGATCTTATGAGGGCAAAGCAAAAACACCTTCCTTCAGCAAGAACTACTTAAGAACTACCCAGAGAGGGCTCTGTGCCGTACCTAAGGACCTGGAAATTAAGATTTCAGGGCAAGAAGGCTGCCACAAGAATGCATACAAAAACATTTGTTTGAATCTAGCCAGGTATGGTGTTGGGTACCTGTAGTCCCAGCCACTCCAGAGGCTAAAGCAGGAGGGATCACTTGACCCCAGGAGTTCAAGTCCAGCCTGAGCAACATAGAGAGACCTCGTCTCTTAAAAAAAAAATTAAAAACAATTTGTTTGAATCTAAAAATGAAAACGAAGTCAGACTTTTTCAGAAAGTCAATCTTTGGTTTGCTTAGTTTGACCATGAAATCTATTAAGTCTTATGGCAGAGGTTTCCATAAATTGAATGAACATTAAATCTGTAGCTCCAAGAGTCTGATGAAAAAACACTATACAATTTTTAGGAAAATATACCTTTGCAACAATTAAACCTGCAATGACATTTTTCCCTATTTCTTTTAGAAAGCATGCAAGCAAAACAAACGCGAAGCCCATTGCTCTCAAGCAGACACAGCAGACTTTATCTGTAAAGAGCAAGAGAGTAAATATTTTTGGCTGTGTAGGTCAGATGGTCTTTTATTAACTACTCAATTCCACGCTTCATTGTCATAAACAATATACCAAAGGAATGGGTGTGGCTGGGTTCCAATAAAACTTCCATGAAACAAGCAGGCAGCAGGCAGCCAACAGGCAGTAGTAGTTTGCTGACCCCAGCTCTGGAGCACATGCTCGTGTTGGTCGTTTTATATTCTAATAGACCAAGGGAAGCACAGGGCTCATTTTTAATAAATGTTTGAGTTTGAATTCTAGGAGCAGGTAGAAAAAGCCAGATAGGTAATGTATTAAAGTTTTGTAACTTATAGCCCTGCTGTGTGTTCACTTTGTGAAAATTTATCAGCCTGTATTTTTATGATTTGTGCACTTTTCTCTATGGATCTTAAATAAAAAATTTTTTTTTTTTTTAGACAAGGTTTCACTCTGTTGCCCTGGGTAGAGTGCAGTGGTGTCATCATAGCTCACTGTAGCCTCAAACTCCTAGGCTTAAGTGATCCTCCTGCCTCAGCCTCCTGAGTAGCTGTGACACAGGTGTGTGCCACCAGGCCTGGCTAATTTTTCTATTTTTAGTAGAGACAGGGTCTCGCTGTTACTCGTGCTGGGCTTGAACTCCTGGTCTCAAGTGATCATCTCACCTCGGCCTCCCACAGTGCTTAGGATTACAGGTGTGAGCCGCCTTGCCCAGCCTAAAATTTTTTTTTTTTAATTGTCACACATTCTAATTGAATCGCCACTAATTCCAAATTACTTTAAACATGATGATCAGTCTTCTCCTCCTGTAATTGAAGCAGCAGTTATATAGTTTTTGTAAAATTTGGAGGTGTTTTTGTTTGTTTTTACCTTTACATCCATCATGAACATGTCCTTCCTCATTTCTGCGTTTAACAGCTCGAACATTTCCTTTCCAGCCAGCATTTGGTGTAGCACCCGGGGCATCTAAGGGAGAGAACAAAACCAGCAATACAGCGTGGAATCTGTTTAATAGCTTCCACGTTCTTTTAGGCCTAGCTCTTCTCTGCTGTCATTTCCATTTCCCCTGGATAAGGTAATCAGTGAGAAAGGTAGAGGGGAAGGTCCAACCTTGATTAAAATGTTTCGTTTGTTACATCTGATCAAAGGCTAGTGCTTTCGGGCGTGGGGGTGTGCACTATGCTGGCAGGAGTACGGGGGTGGACCAAGGTCTGGATCTCCATCGTTGCACTGAGGTTTCATTTTCCATCCCTTATAACTAACTCACTTGATGTTTGCAACGTGCTCTTCGTGATGCTGTTGTGGTTCTTTGGATTGTTTGCTCCGTAACAGCCTCCAGGGTGATGTGAAAATAGAATTTGCAGTGGGTAGGAGAGATTATTAAAAGGTCCTAACCAATTTCTGCTGGATTTATCATTTGCACTGTTGTCTCTACTGATTAGCTTAGGTGTTCAGGCTTGAAGCCATACTCCCTACAGGAGCCAAGCCACTTACAGAGACAGTACTGAAATCCACTTCAAGGAGGGCATCCGATTTCCCTCTGCCTCTCAGAGAACCTATCTGGAGTATCCCCTTTGCCACAAAAACATTATTAGTTTTAATATTTTCCATTCTTAAAGAGCCCTTAGTACAATGTTTGGCACTAGTAGGTACTGGTAGTGTTTATCAAGTGAATGACGAAGGGAAGAACTTCTCTCAAAGATTCATACTTAGAATTTTCAACTGGCTTTATCTGAGGAGAAGCAAAATGCCAGTACTTCTTTCTGGAGGGGGAACCGAAGCACCCTTGTTGGTTTGGGAACATGGCTCCCTTTCAGCCAACTTCAGACCCCTAAAATCAAAGAACTTCCTGTACTCCCCAAGTGGAAGGTCTTTCAAAATGTACAGCCATAGAAAAATAGCTGAATAGAAAGAATCTTCAGTTAAGAATAAAACTTCTACATATAAGAATAACATCTATTGGATGTTGGGACGGGGGAGGAGGGAAGAGGGGATGGGTATATGCATGCACAAAGAGTGCAATGCGCACCACCCGAAGGATGGACATATTTGAAATTTGAACTTAGCGGGGGACGGGGGGCAAGGGCAACATATGTAACCTAAACATCTAAACCCCCGTAATATGCTGAAAAAAAAAAAAAAGAATAAAACTTCTGCTGTTGCTTCTGACCTGGATAGATATCCATATTGTGGGATTGTTCTTACCTTTTAGTCGGTTCAGGGTCACCCAGTAGTGTTGCTCTGGGCTGTGGATGTCTTTGGACCACTGAAGCATGTCTTTTGCACGGATGTCAGTCAGTATAAACTCTACAAACTTTCTCGTAAGTACATAGTAAGCACTTCCAAAATAAATTGTTAAGTTGTGGGGTGGTTCATATTTGAATCTTTTATTTGGAGATACGTAGATATTTCCTTCAGGACTGAATTTGGGATGACTTTGACTTGTCTTGGATTTACTGTTTGGTGGTTGGATTACTCCAGGAGTGATATTTTTATCATTCCATTTGCTTCTAATATAGTGTATAATTTCTTTGTTGGTTTTGATCGGAAAATCCTGTCCACAGAGATTAATGGCATAGTTCCATTGAAATTTGAAATGCACTAGATCTTTCATACAATTAATATCTGCCTGTAGTCTTGTAAAACCAGCATAAGCAACCTTCTTTCTCTTTGATGAAATAAAAATGTTTTTAAAACAGTTAACCAAGGTTTGCACGGCGGTCTTATACTTCTTTGGGGCCTTTTCATCAACATGAATACAGTAAACATTTTGAGGTACATAAATAGCTCTGAGAAGCTGCACAAACATGGCCAGCTCCTTATGAATAGTTATAATGTATGCCAGAGAGAAACTGCCCTCTTCTGCAGACAGGGGTCTGGTTATGAAATGCAACCCCTGGGAGATCCTGGAGCAATTTCCTGGTTTGTGTAAATGAGCAAGTATTTCAGATCTATGTGGGTTTTTACAAAATTTTGCAATTTGGGGGGCCGCCCCTTTCCCTTCAAATAAAGCTGAACACAGTTCATCTGGATAAAAGCCACATTCCACTACTGCTGGATAGGTGGGTTCCTCCTCTGGTTCCTCACGAGTTGAAGTCCTTAAATAAAGAAAAATGAAGATGCAAATAACTGTGCAGATGAGAAGTCCAGACTTTGTGGCTCGAAACTGGCTCATGTTTTGAGCTCCAAGTGCATTCTTATTACCATAGTTTGAAATTTTTTCTTTTATGCTTCCTAAAAGACATAACAGATAGAATTTAGGGTCTTACAACTTTTTCTCCTAACTATGTTGAAACATCCTAAACTACATGTATTTAAAGTATATAATTTGCTCAGTTTTTATGTATGGATATACCTGTGAAATCATCACCACGGTCGAGATAACAAGCATTTCCCTCATCCCTAAACGTTTTCTTATGCCCCTTTTAGTCCATCCTTCTTTCCGTCCCCATCTCTGGCAATTGCTGATAACGCGTTCTGTCACTATAGATTAGTTTGCATATTCTGTAACTTATGTAAATAGAATCATACAGTGGGTACTCTTTTTTTTGCCTGATTTTTTCACTTGGAGTAATGATTCTGAGATTCATCCATGTCATTGCATTTATCACCGGCTTGGTTTTTTTTTATTGTGGAGTAGTTTTCCATCATATGGCTATGTACAATTTATGTATTCATATATTTGCTGATGGACATTTGTTTCCAGTTTTTGGATATTGCAATGATGCTATAAGCATTTGTGTTCAAGTCTTTCTACGGGCATGTTTTTGTTTCTCTTGGGTAAATACCGAGGAGTAAAATGGCTGGCTGACATGTTGGTGTATGTTTAACTCCTTAAGAAACTGTCACATCGTTTTCTAAAGCGGTTATACCAGCAATATATGAGATTTCCATTTACTCTGCATCCTCATTCATACTTGGTATGGCCAAATGTTTTAATTTTAACCTTTTTAATAAATGTGTAGTAGTAATTCCTTGTAGTTTTACTTTGCATTTCTCTGATGACTAATGATGTTGAACATATTTTCATGGGTTAATGTCTTTATCCAGGCAGATTAAAAGTATCAAATATTCATTTTGGACATAGATAGTGTCCTGTTCTGCATTATGCAGACGTCATTTTATGCCATCATTTTGTGTTATGGGACTAAATCTTTCCAACAAAGGAAGTGACAAGAGAAACTTTGAGATTATAAACTTAAACCTGTTGAAATGAGTTTATGAATTGTTTTTGGGGAAGAAGTCAAAGATTAAAAACAAGATATCTTTAATAATGTTATTTAATAATAATGTAGTTGCCTGTCTTGAGCTCTACAGAGATACAGGAATAGATGTAACAGTAGCAAAAAGCAACCCAGAGTGCTTTAATTAATTAATTATTATTGTATGCAAAGATCATCCTTTGGAATTTAAGGAAGAAAATTGATCAGGTATAATGTCAAGCTTTATATTGTTAGGAAGTATGTTTTTTCTTGAAACTGACTCTCAGTTTCCATAAAAAGTCATATCTTATTTTTACTTCCTACTTTTAAAAAGCCTGTGCACTTTTGACTCGTGTTTGAGCTCGGATTTGACATTGGTCCCTTGCCTTTCCACATCATTTTTCTTTTTTTTTTTTTTTTTGAGACAGAGCTTTGTTGCCCTGGTTAGAGTGAGTGCCGTGGTGTCTGCCTAGCTCACAGCAACCTCAAACTCCTGGGCTCAAGCGATCCTTCTGCCTCAGCCTCTCGAGTAGCTGGGACTATAGGCATGTGCCGCCATGCCCGGCTAATTTTTTCAATATATATATATTTTTTTAGTTGTCCAGATAATTTCTTTCTATTTTTTGGTAGAGACGGCATCTCACTCTTGCTCAGGCTGATCTAGAACTCCTGACCTTGAGCGATCCACCCGCCTGGGCCTCCCAGAGTGCTAGGATTATAGGCCTGAGCCACTGCGCCCAGCCCCACAGCATTTTTACAAATGCTATTTGTATAAAGCATCAGCCAGGCAGCATTTTGAGTCATCTTTGTGTTCTTAACCTTTAAGCCAACAAAAACTATAAGTGTTGATTGTGGATTTTTAAAATGTTGTATTTATTTTCACTGTACAGTTTCTTTCTACACATCATGCTTCAAAAATAAAAAGCAGACACTGTCCAAATGTCAAAACTTATAGCCTAATTTTAAAGACATTCTTATAAATTTCATAATATTTATCTTTATAAACATTAAACCATCATTGTAATTTACACATTTTATATATGGTCCCTAAAATAAACAAAACCTATATCATAAAAATAGAAATTGAATAGGAAAGAAACACCTTCTTAAAATAAAATGGAAGTGACACTTTTTGCTACTTTTCAGAATTTTGATTAAAAATAAACCATGTACCATAGTTTGTTACATCTTCTCCTATATTACAGCTTTAATATAGGAAGGAGGGTTTGGGGTTTCTTTGTTGTCTTTTTTTTGTTTTTCAGCTGATCATCAAAGTAAAGTATTCTGTTCCTAGCACAGAAACGCCCCTCATCACTGACAAATTACACCCATGTTAACTTAGCCCTGGCAGAGCCCAGGGGGCTGAGTGTTCTCAATAGTTTATAATAATTAAATGAAGGCAAGTCCCAGGGGTAGTCCATTGTCCTTCGAGGTAATACCCGGGCTAAGTGTTTTCCTTTCCTTATGTGGAGACAGGTACATTGGCCATTTCTATCCGTGTTCACCTGGAAATTTCAGCATGGATCCCTGCTGGGCTGGGGACTAGGGTCCCGGAGGGGTGGAGAACCTGCAGCCTTGGGGCCACGTGTGGCCTTCTGGATCCTTGAGTGTGGCCTTTTGACTGAATCCAAATTTTACAGAACAAATCCTTTTTTTTTTCTTTTTGTCTATCTTTCTTCTTTATGCCTGCTAACACAAGAACAAATCCTTTTAATAAAGGCTTCTGGTCACTGTTTAAACACAGGCTTTTTAAGGCCATCAGGCCAACGCTTGTAAGTGAAGTCTTTGGGGACCTCACTGCTCTTGCATATCAATAGTTCTTGCTAAAAAAAAAAAAATAGTTCTTGCTGTCTCTTGAACATAACATCTAATGGATAATAAGAAAATTTCCAGAGGAATAAACTTTTTAGGCACTTTTTCCTTTTAAAACAATGATTAATGCTATTTTCAGTTTTGCAAACATTTCCTAGCAATTCTTGGTGAGTTTTTTTGCTGTTGTCTTATTTCTATATTGTGAAGTCAACTTTTTAGTCATAATGAAAGTGCATTTACTAAATATGTGACTATCCCTAAATTAATTTCCCAGAAACATAGGTGGTATTTTCTAAGTATTGGGAATATGCAGCTCAGAAAAAAGTTCAGCCTTACTGATTTTTTGAACCATTCTTTCTCCGTAGAAAGTTACTTAAAATATTTATTTTAAAGGCTTTAGAAAGAGCGGCTTTTATCCTTGTGTATTGTGGAGCAGATATGCAAGTTCTTTGATCCTATTTCCTTATGGATTACTAAATTACAAATAATTTCTAAAATTTTTTGGTTTGTGAGCGAGAGCATTCTAAGGCTTTTTCCATCTACTGTCTTTCTTTAAATTATCTTTTGTAGGCCTATATACTTCAATAATCTTTTAGCCTTCCGTATCTGCAGCCTTTGAAAAGTAGCATTGTGAGATATATGTAGTGTACAGTAGAATAAAATAGCTTCCAAATGATGAATAATGTTAAGATTATACATGCAGTTGACTAAAGCTGTCAGATGTCCAAGAGATACTGTAGAATATGTTTCAGTAGAAGTCAGTATCAATGTTACGGTTAAGGATGGTGTTTAACTTTTTTCCTTTATATAGTGCTAGAATCTGTACAATAACAGGAATAATTTCCAATTATAGTTCTCAGAGGAGAGTTGTTTTACATTTTGTGTTTTTGTTCAAGCTTAAAATATTTCCAGGGAATTGTTGCAAAACACAGTGCTATCCTAACTAGAGCCAGTACCTGCGTTCTTTTTTTCCTGCTTTATCTTTCGCGTGTTTTTCCAGTCCCCTTCTTCCTACTGCCAACAAGCCTCACTAGCCGTGTAGGTTTGCTGTCACGTGTTACTCCCAGCACAGCTCGTAAGGGCAGTCGTTTTGAATTTGTTATGATGGCATTTAATTTGTTATAAAGACTTTTTAGAGGGAGTTGGCAGCATTCCATGTACATTAACTCTTTTTGCTGAATTTTTTATACTTTATTTTTTAAAGGTAATTCCTGTGAATAAATAGATAACGGATGTGCATCTTCGAAGGGGAACTCAAAATATTTTGTTGTATATTCTATAATAGTACTGTTTTAGAACATTAACATTAACCAAGATGAACAATTTATTTAGTACCCAAAGAAAGTTTTTGAGGGCTTTACTTTAAAAAAAAAAAAAAAGGTGATGCTCGTTACTGCATTTACCTTATTGGGAACCTAACATTTAGTTTGTAAGCTAAGAAAATGGGCTTTGCTTCAGGGGCCTGTGTTAGACTCACAGCTCTAGCACTTCCGAGTTGGGCTATCTTAGGCAAGTGATGAAACCTCCCTGAGTCTCCATTTTCTTGGCTGCAGATGGGGTGTATGATAGTCTCAGCCTGACAGGGACACCTGGAGGGGTGTGGGAGTGACGGATGGGAGTTTCACACTGTGCCTGGCCCCAAGGAGGTGCTCAGTGCCTGTTGTCAATCAGTCCCTGGAGAAGTGCGACCCCCAGACCGTGAATGTCGGTGCTCTCTCCACTTGCAGCGTGCTTATCCTAAAAGCCACTGCAGTCATAGCAATGAAAATTTTCTGTCTGTTCCCTGGGCTTGGAATACTATCCAAAGCACCCTAAAATTCAGCATAGCATTTTCTCGAATTATTTGAGTTTATAATATTAGTTAGACTAATTTTGTCTAACTGTCCATAAAATGGATGCCTTGATCACAACACGATTATTCCTAAAATGTGTATAAATTTTTTAGCCATCTTGATGGAAAAAGGAAAACTTCATTTTAGGATATCCACTCAAAACAACCACAAGAAATACAACATTTTATTTTTATTATTGGTACAAAAAGGGAACTGAGGATATGGACATGGCCTTGAGGCTGACTTAGTTGTAACCACTCATGTGAGGAATTAACAAATTGTAGCATTTTAAATTTAAAAATCTAGTTGATCCCATGCTGTGAAAATGCTCCACTTTAAGTTTCTTTGGCTAAACAAAAAGTGGGGACTACTTTTGAGAGAAAAAAGATGCCTGCAACATCTGCATTCAAAATATTACTGATATTCTAATATTCCTATTTTAAAACCATAGAGAGGACAACGAAAAACACAATATCCTTCAAAAATTATACTTGCTTGCCATACCATTCGTCATTATCCCTGCGTAGTTAATGAAGCACTCACCGGAAGATGTTCCTCACGTTGGGTGAGATCGCGGTGGCGTTTGTGCCCACCCGGCCTTTGTCAGGGAACAGCCGCTCCTCTCCCAGTCCTCCAGCTCCAATCACACGCAGAGTTGCTTGGCAGGTTTTGTTGCCCTTTCATCCCTGGAGAGTTTTATTCTTATTGATTCTGACCTGTAGATTGAAAAACTAGTTGCTGCTTTTGTTTCTCTGAGTGTTTGCTCAGGACTGGATCACCTCCTAAAAAGACAAAAACAGACAACAGCAGAAAACTCCCAGCCCCCACCATGAGGGGCAGCAGGGTAATTCTTGTATTCTTAAACTGCAGGGCGCACTCATAGCACTCATGGGTCACATTCTTTAAATGCTCTTAAAAAACAGGAGGCAAAACTTAGTTATCTGATGTTCTTTCATTAAAGAGATAAAAGTCATTTAAAAATCCTGTTTCTTCCAAAATAGCATTTGGGAAAACCTGGGCATCTCGGCACTGCTCTCTGGAGCACTTGCTGTCAGGGGCTGGGGTGCCAGCCCTGCTCTGTGCTCTCTGGCGCCACCACGGGTGAGTCTGTGCCATAGCATGGGGCAAAGGTGGGGTCTTATGCGCCTCCTTCAGTAGGCTGTCCTCTTTCCTCCTTCTCCACCTCTGGGTACTTTTCTTACCATCCTTCCCTTTTCCTGGTTTTAAAGGTTCTCTGGCTCGCTGGTACTCCCTTTGGGTAAGTGTACACAGATCTATTAAGAATAGTGAAGCCAAGAGATGCAAATCACACACCATAGAGTTCTCATCTTCTTGTATGTATCTAGCCACTTAAGCTGGATGTTTAGTTAGATGAGTACAGATCTTCACCTACTCATGGAGTGGCTCTGAAACCGACGCTGCTTTTTTGTAGAAAATATGTCACTGTTGCCATAGAAAGATTTCTTAACTGAGTAGATAGAAGCTCCTCCTAATAATCTCAAGGGGGTTGTATTCACACAGCATTTCACACAGCCTTTCCGTGGTGAAACCCCAAATGTTTTTGTTTTGTTTTGTTTTGTTTTTGAGACAGAGTCTCACTCTGTTGCCCAGGCTAGAGTAATGTGGCATCAGCCTAGCTCACAGCAACCTCAAACTCCTGGACTCAAGCGATCCTTCTGCCCCAGCCTCCCAAGTAGCTGGGACTACAGGCATGTGCCACCATACCCAGTTAATTTTTTCTATATATTCTTAGTTGTCTAGCTAATTTCTTTCTATTTTTAGTAGATACGGGGTCTCACTCTTGCTCAGGCTGGTCTCGAACTCCCAACCTCGAGCGATCCTCCCTCCTCAGCCTCCCAGAGTGCTAGGATTACAGGCATGAGCCACCACGCCTGGCCTGACACTCCTCCATATGTTTAATGTTTGTGTGGAGATGTTCAGATTCCATGAATTGAGGTTCTAGTAATAGTTTTGTTTAGCAAGAATTGGAGAAGGAAAGATCCTTGTACGTGTGGAAAAGCCACACTGCCAGCTTGTGAAGCCTTGTCACAGCTGTGTACCCCCCTACCCTGAATGCTTGTTTCACACCTTGTCCTGTGGGTGCTCCTGAACTGGGCAGCTGGACTGCTCATACTGGCCCAGTCCTGGAGGCCGAGGATTGGTACAGGTTTCACCTGGTGCCTCACACCTGTGCCTGCAAGGAGGCAGTCTTTCTAAGCCACGCAGGAGGAAACACCGAGGGAACACTGGGGAGCCTCACCTACATAAACTGTCATGGGGAGTATGGGTTTGGTAGTAATGGATCTTCTGAATTTTTGAGAGAAAGAGCAAGATGGCTTATTTTTGATTCGACTTGTGCTGGCTCAAAGTAGCGTATAAAACTATCATCGTAATTCGACACAGGAGGTGTCTCCTCGCCAGCTCTGTTTAACAGTTACAGTGTAAAAGTCACAGTGAACATAATTTTAGACCATTTTTACTGTATCATTTTAAGCTAAGCAACTTGTCACTTTACTTCTTTGAGTCAGCCTTGTGCATTAACAAATCAAACCCATTGCTTTTTGTCTGAAGGCCTCACCCTGAAACTATCATACTGACCCTTCTCTAGGGACTTTACCTTGAGGCTGGTTAGGGTAATTCTCGTCACCACGTCTGGCTCCGTGGGTGTTTTCCCGTGGCTGTGGCACTGACCAACTTGTTCCTCAGCCAGAGCGAACAGCGGGGGTGAGTCAGGAGCAGTAGCGGGCGGACCAGAGCTCCACTGCACCTGTGTCAGTGTCGTCCTCAAAAATCAATAGTTCAATTTTTACCTTTTTTTTCTTTTTCATACTAGGCTGCTTCAGGTTAGTAGTTCAATTTTTAATGTGAGGGGTTTCTGACTTTTTGTTGTTGGTGGCTAATTCAACTTTAAAAATACAACATCTCTGAACACAACACAACATAACCGTATGCAGAATAGGTCCATGGCCTCTGCACAGTCTCGTCTAGAGGAAGGAGGCTGCCGGCCCTGACACCATGGGAAAGAGAGGCAGCCAGGAGCGGTGGAAAGAAGGAGCAGCAGAAATCCCAGAGGAGAAGGGGAGAGCCATGCAGGAGCAACGGGGAGCAGATGCCTGACTCCTTTCCACCTCCTGGCTGTGTGCTCGGGAGGCTTGTTTACGCCACAGCCGAAGCTCCAGGCCCCGTGGGGCCTTATCTACCACTTGATTCTGTTCCTGCAGATTCTTTTCCAGTCCCTCTCCAAAGAAGAGACCCCCTTCCAGAGGGAAGCTCTACCCCAATCTTCCATAGTGTGGGACTTCCCAGGGGGCCTCCTCCTGTAGGCCCAACTCCCCGCAAAGATAGCTACAAACAAGCTCCTCTTCAGAGGCAGCCCCAGTTCAGTGCCTGGCTGGGCACCTCCTTTCATCATTCATGTCCCTTCTCCATGGCACCGCCTTCAGAGACTTGTGGGTCAAAGGAAGGTATCTTCAGTCATGAAAATTTACCAGACCAACCCAGAAAAGAAGGTAATCTTAACCTGAAACAACCACTTTTGGAGACAAGAACCACAGTAAATAACCCAGCCAAGGCAGGGGGCTGACCAGGGTCAGCAGACATTTATCGATACCTTCTGCGTGTTGGGAGGTGCTAGAAAATCTTTGGCAACTTTAGAAAGGAGTACTTTCATGTCTTTTCTTGTGCTGGGGAATGTTTGCTGTAAAAGAAATTCCAGGCGGCCGGGCGCGGTGGCTCACGCCTGTAATCCTAGCACTCTGGGAGGCCGAGGTGGGCGGATCGTTCTGAGCTCAGGAGTTCGAGACCAGCCTGAGCAAGAGCGAGACCCCATCTCTACCAAAAATAGAAAGAAATTAATTGAACAGCTAAAA
>CAUYSK010014683.1:0-16473 GCA_963575035.1 Avahi laniger | reverse complement strand
TCTTGTGACAGTTTCTTTGGCTGTGCAGAAGCTTTTTAATTTGATCAGGTCCCATTTATTTATTTTGGTTGTTGCTGTGATTGCCTTTGGGGTCTTCTTCATAAATTCTTTGCCTACACCAATGTCTAGAAGAGTATTTCCAACATCTTCTTCTAGAATTCTAATAGTTTCACTCCTTAGGTTTAAATCTGTTACCCAGCGTGAGTTGATTTTTGTGAGAGGTGAAAGGTGTGGATCCTGGTTCAGTCTTCTACATGTGGCTATCTAGTTTTCCCAGTACCATTTATTGAATAAGGATTCTTTTCTCCATTGTATGTTTTTGTCTGCTTTGTCAAAGATTAGGTGGCTATATGAGGATGGTTTTATATCTGGGTTCTCAGTTCTGTTCCACTGGTCTCCATACTATTTTCAATAGAGGTTGCATTAATTTGCAGTCCTGTCAACAGGGTATAAGTGTTCCTATGTCTCCATATCCTTGCCAGCATCTGTTGTTTTGAGACTTTTTGATAAAAGCCATTCTCACCGGGGTTAGGTGATATCTCATTGTGGTTTTCATTTGCATTTCTCTGATGATTAGTGAAGTTGAGCACTTTTTTATGTTTATTGGCCATTTGTCTATCTTCATTTGAAAAGCTTCTGTTCATGTCTTTTGTCCACTTTTTAATAGGGTTGTTTGACTTTTTTTTTGCTAATTTGCTTGAGTTTTTTGTAGATTCTGATTATTAGCCTTTTCTCAGATGTATGCCATGGAAATATTTTCTCCCATTCTGTAGGTTGTCTATTTTCACTGTTGATTGTTTCCTTGGCTGTGAAGAAGCTTTTTACTTTAATCAAATACCCTTTATTTATTTTTGCTGTTGCTGTGATTGCCCTTGGGGGTCTTCTTCATAAATTGTTTGCGTAGGCTGATATCTAGAAGAGTTTTTCCAACATTTCTTCTAGAATTCTTAGGTTTCACATCTTATATTTAAGACTGTGATCCTTCTTGAGTTAACTTTTGTGAATGGTGAGAGATATGGATCCTGTTTCAATACTCTACACATGGCTATCCAATTTTCCCAGCATCATTTATTGAATAGGGATTCTTTTCCCAAGTGTATATTGCTGTCTACTTTATCAAAGATCAGATGGCAGTATGATGGTGGTTTTATATCTGGGTTCTCTGTTCCGTTCCATTGGTCTATGTTTCTATTTTTGTGCCAGTACTGTAGTATTTTGGTTACTATAGCCTTGTAGTGTAGATGAAAGTTTGATAAAGTGATGCCTCCAGATTTGTTACTTTTGTATAAGGTGTTTTGGCTATTCAGGCTCTTTTCTGGTTCCAAACAAAACGTAGAATAATTTTTTGTAGATCTGCAAAAAATAGGTAGTATGGACACTTTAACAATGTTGATGCTGCCAACCCATGAGCATGATATATTTTTCCATTAGTTTACATCATTTGCAATTTCCTTCCTCAGTGATTCATAATTCTCTTTCTCGAGATATTTTACCTTCTTGGTTAAATATATTTGTAGATATTTTATTTTCTTTATAGCTATTGTGAAAGATATTGAGTCTTTGATTTGATTCTCCACTTGACTTGTTGGTGTATGAGAATGCTACTGATTTACGTACATTGATTTTGTAACCTGAGACTTTGCTGAATTTATCTATCAATTCCAGGAGTCTCTTGGCAGAATCTTTGGGTTTTTCTAGATAGAAGATCATACCATCAACAAAAAGCAATAATTTGATCTTCTCTTTCCCCATTTGGATACCCTTAATTTCCTTCTCTTACCTGATTGCTCGGGCTAGGACTTCCAACACTGTGTTGAATAGAAGTGGTTACAGTGGGCACCCTTGTCTTATTACAGTTCCAAGTGGGAATGCTTTCAACTTTCCCCTTTCAGTATGATGTTGGCCATGGGTTTGCCATATATGGCTTTTATAATTTTGACCTATATTCCATCTATGGCTATTTTGTTAAGAGTTTTTATCATAAAAGCGTGCTGAATTTTGTCAAATGCATTTTCTGCATCTATTGAAATTATAATATGATCTTTGATTTTGTTTCTGTTTCTGTGGTGAATCGCATTTATGGATTTATGTATGTCAAACCATCCTTGCATACCTGGGATGAAGCCTACTTGGTCGTGGTGGATTATTTTTTTGATGTGCTGCTGAATTTAGTTTGTTAGAATTTTATTGAGAATTTTTGCATCTATATTCATGAGAGATATTGGTGTATAGTTTTCTTTTTTTTGTGTCCTTTCCTAGCTTTGATATTGAAATAATACTGGCTTCATAAAATGAGTTGGGGAGGATTTCTTCCTTCTTATGAAATAATTTCTTCTGTATGGGTACCAATTCTTCTTTGTAGGTCTGATAAAATTCAATTCTGAAACCATAAGGTCTGGGACTTTTTTTTGTTGGAAGATTTTTTTTTTTCTGCTTCAATTTCATTGCTCATAATTGGTTTGTTGAGGAGTTCTATTTCTTCCCAGTTGAGCCTTGAGAGGTTGTATGTTTCCACAAATTTGTCCATTTCCTCAACGTTTTCAAGTTTATGTGCATAAAGATTAATATAGTATTCACGGATGATATTTTGTATTTCTGTGGTATCGTTGTAATACCTCCTTTTTCATTTCTGACTGAGCTTATTTGAGTTCTTTCTTTTCTGTTTCTGGGTAATCTAGTGAGAGGTCTATCATTGTGATTTATCTTTTCAGAGAATCACCTTTTTGTTTCATTAATCTGTATTTTTGTTTGTTTTCCATTTCAGTTAGTTCTGCTCTTACTTTAGATATTTCTTTTCTTCTGCTGGGTTTGAGTTTGGTTTACACTTCCTTTTCTAGTTCCTTGGAATGATTCATTAGGCTGTTGATTTGTGATCTTTCTATCTTTTTGATGTAGAGGTTTAAGGCTATGAATTTTCCTCTTAGGACTACTTTTGCTGAATCCCACAGATTTTGATAACTTATATACCCTTTATCATTTAGTTTGAAAAATGTTTTGATTTGCACCTTAATTTCCTCCTTGCCCCAATAATCATTCAGCAATAGATTGTTTGATTTCCATAACTTTGTGTAGTATTGAGTATGTCTGTTAGAGTTGATTTCTAATTTTATTCCACTGTGGTCTGAGAAGACACATGGTGTAATTTCTATTTTTTTGAATTTGTTGAGACATATTTTGTGGCCTAAGATGTGATCTATCTTAGAGAATGTTTCATGTGCTCATGAGAAGAATGTATATTTGGTAATTTTGAAGTAGAACATTTTGTAAATGTCTGTTAGGGCCATTTGCTCTAGAGTCCCATTTAAGTCCAGTGTTTTTTTATTAATTTTCTGTTTAGAGGATCTGTCCAGTTCTGTCAGTGGAGTGTTAAATTCTCCAATAATTACAATGTTACTGTTTATCTCTTTGTTTAGATATAGTAGGGTTTCCTTTATGAATCTGGGCACACCTGTGTTAGGTACATAAATATTTAGAATTACTATTACTATGTCTTCTTGATATAATTTCTTTCTCTGCCATTATATAATGATGCTCTTTGTCTTTACTATTGTTGATTTGAAGTCTATGTTATCTGATATGAGTATGGTTACACATGCTTTCTTTTGATTTCCATTTGCATGGGATGTTTTTTTACATCCTTTCAACTTTAGTCTCAAAGAGTCCTTGTGGGTTAGATGTGTTTCTTGTAGACAGCAGATACTTGGCTTGTATTTTTTTTTTATCCAATCAGCCAACCTATGTCTCTTGAGTGGAGAATTCAAGCTGTTCACATTTATTGAAAGGTTTTGTAAGTGAAATACTTTTCTGTTCATCCTGTTGAGTAGAATCTTGTTGCTTTGTTTTACCTCTTGAGCCATTATTTTTATATGGGCTCTGAGGTTTAGCTTTTGGGTAATTTTACACTGGTGGATTTCTATTGTGCTGATTGACGTATAATGCAGATCTGAGTACTTCCTTCAGGGCAGGTCTGGTGTTGACAAATTCTCATAGTGTTTGTTTGTCTGAAAAAGTCTTTATTTTTCCCTCATGTAAGAAACTTAGTTTTGCAGGATACAAAATTCTCAGTTGGCAGTTTTCTGGCAGAAAAACTGAAGATGGAGCTCCAATCCTTCTTGCTTGTAAGGTCTCAGTTGAGAAGTCTGCAATTAGCTTGATGAGTTTTCCTTTAAAAGTTACCGGATGTTTTTGCCTTAAGGCTTGCAAGAGTTCTTCCTTCATATTGACTTTGGCCAGTCTGATGACTACGTGTTGTGGTAATTGCCTTTTTGTGATGAATCTCCCAGGTTTCCTTTGAGTTTCTCTTGTATCTGGATATCTAAATTTCAAACAAGACAAGGAAACTTTTCCTTTATTATTCCCTCAAATAGTTTTCCAACCCTTGTGTGATTTCTTCTTTACTCTCAGAGATGCCTATAATTCTTATGTTTGGCCTCTTTACATAATCCCATATTTCTTGTAGGCTTTCTTCCTTCCTTTTCATTCTCTGTTCTTTATCTTTGACTGACTTGTTTAATTTGAAGGTATTGTCTTCAAGCTCTGAGATTCTTTCTTCTGCCTGATCTAGTCTATTCTTAAGACTTTACACAGTGTTTTGCATTTTCTTGAATGAATTTTTTCATTTCCAGAAGTTCTATTTGATTTTTTTAAATAATTCTATCTCTTAAATTTTTCATTCATTTCCTGAATTTTTTTTTGTGATTCCTTTGTATTGGTTTTCTGTTTTCTGTTGTATTTCATTGAGCTTATTTATAATCCCTATTTGGAATTCTTTATCTGTTATTTCAATATTCTGATTTTTTTGGTATCCATTGTTAGATAGCTGATGCTCCCTTTTGGGGATGGTCTTTCACTCTGATTCTTCATATTTCTGGAGTTCTTTCACTGATTCCTTCTCATCTGGGCAGCTGTTGCTTCTTATTTTTGGATTTTCTTTTGTTTAGATGCACTTAACGCCCCATTTATTTGGAATGTTCTCTCAGTTCTTAGTGGTGAGGTTGGCTGTACATATTGCAGGTCTCAGCTCAATTTTGCCTCCCCAGAGAGGCCTTTCCTGACCCACCTCTATTCTGCCTATTTACTTTCACATCACCCTGTTTGTTTCCTTTAAAGTACTTACCATAATTTGAAATCTTTCACATTTATTTCATTTATTTGCTCATTTGTGTTTCCTCCCACTAAGCAAAAGCTCTACAGGCAGGAATCCTGGTTTGGTCACTCTGGGTCTCCAGGCCCTAGGCCTAGAGTACCTGGTACTTATTTGACCAGTAAATATTAATACTTACCTCTCTATATATCTCTCTTTTTTTCTCTCCTCCATGTCCAGTCCCCTTGGCTATCATACTTATTTACTGACTTCAAATCTCTTCTTTCTCTTGAAATTGCTACCATTAAAAAAAAGGGTGGCGATACGGGATAATTAACCACTATACACATTTCTTTTTAAACCAGGGTTGAGGATATGGGGACTGCTGAAACCTCTATAAACTTCTGTTTTAAATGGTCTGAGATACAATCTGAACAATTTCCTTGATGTTTTATTAGAGCTGGTAAATCATTTATTGGGGCAGCCTTTACCTAAATCCTCTCCAAATCCCCATAAAATGCATTTAACACAGAATACTGTACTACCCAGCTTCAAAGATACATATGTTGTTGGGTGGGAAGTATTTTCTCCAGTGCAGCAAGTTTAAACGTCTATATTTTCTTTCTCTCTGTCTTATATTCTCCGTCTCATACCCAAACTAACTCCTCCCTCCTGGTCCAGTGCTTCCTTTGAACATGTCAATTTTGGTGAATTTGATAGATATGAGAGCTTCAGCAAATCACAGGTTCTAATTTTTTTCCCAATGTATAAGAGCTTTAGCTAGTCAAATGCACATTTATCTTGTTCATGGCTTCCAGTAATTTCCAAGAAATGCTCTAAAATGTAATTTTAAGACTGTTGTACTTTTTTTCTCAACCAGAAGGATACTCAATAAGTTGCTTATGAATATGTAAATGAGACCCTATTCCTATACACCTTACCCTAGTTGGCTTGTTGCCAGCAGCATCAGGTAATCATAGGTGACAGTCCTTGGGGTCATCCTTGGTAGGGTCTGTGGCACAGCTTTCTTTACTTGGCTGCCAGATCTGTACACATTGTGTTTACATTTTTCTCCTTTGATATATATGCTTGTGTAATAGTTTGACTATTTTTGGCTCATATTTTAGATAATATAAGATCTCCTAGATACGTCTTACTACTTTTGTACATTGCAAGCACTTAATAAATACTTTTTGAAATAATGTATAAAAAGAAGCTTAAAATAAGAATATGGGTATTTCCAGAAGAAAGTTTTGGAGAAAAAATCAGTGGCGCGAAATTTGAGACTGACTTTAGACATTCTGAACCAGATTGTGGTGACTCTCATTTCTTCCTGTGGATGTATTTCTTTTCCCAAAGTTTCTTTACTTCCCCTGTTTTTTAATAACCTCACCCTGACACATACATACTTCAAAGGGTTGGCTATGATGTATGTTATGTTCCCAAGACCACTGTGATTGGCCCAGCAGTGGGTGTGTGATCTGAACCAGGCCACCCAAGCCTTTCCCTGAGATTTTATTAATCTATTTTGTTACTTAGAAATTCCTTCTCCTCTCCAAGATCTTAAGCTGGAATGATGTCAGTTTACTGCTCCCTGTGGCCAAGGCAACTGTTTTACCAGCCATACTTTCTTGACCACCACTTGTTAATATTTACCATTTATAGCCCATTTTTAAACAGTAGATGTAGGAGTCTCATTGATGCTTTGTAGGTGACACATATGTATTCTGCTCTACAGAAAGGAAAACAAATGATAAGGTGAGTCCCAGAAACTATATGATAGACATGAGCCTATAGGGGTAAATGATATGCAGATATGAGAACATGTATTTCAGGTCAAAAAAGATACTGTCCACTAGGAAGCTTTAATTTAATTTTTTTTCTCTACGAGAAGAATGACTTCAGAGAGAAAGTGAACAATGTCCATTCAGTTAATTACATAAATAACCACTCATTTCCCTGTGTAAACAAAGCTATATGATCTCATTGCCTGTGGAGTGAATTGGGTCCCCTGCTTGCTAATGTGGTACCTTAATCTTTGTATAGTGATTTCAACAAAGAAGTAAGCCAGATTATGTGTTAAGTACTTCTGGAAGTTCCACTAGCAACTGCTTCAAAACAGCAGATATCACTCCAGTGGTTTAAAGAAGTTAACATAGTTTTCAGAGGTACCTAACTCCCAACTGGGGAGAAGCCTTGGTACCAAGACAATCTTAAAATGTTTCCATTACTATTCAAATGTGACCACGTGGGCAAGCAACCAGAGAATCACACACTTTCAGAGCAGAAAGGGATCTTGGGGATTACTTAGTTCAGCCCTGTCAGTTTATACAAGTATAAAGCTGAGACCTACAGAAGTTAAGTGACTTGCCTTAGGTCATTCAGCTGATAAGTAGTGGAAATGACACTAGAACCCACTTCCTTCCAATCTTCATCCAGTCCCAGTTATAAAAAATAAATTCTCCCTAGAATCTGCTGATATTTTTATAGTTTCCTGTTTCTCAATTGTAAGCTGCTTTGATATTTATCGATACATTGATGAGAAAGTGCTGATTCTTGTGAAAATGCAAACAATGAATTAATGCTAGTTTCCTCCTGCCACAGGGGTAGGAAATGGGCAGATCCAAGACGTTTGCAAAACACACGTTGCTGGCCATACAGATCCTTTTGTGTTCTTGGACAGTAATTTATGTGGCTAACCTGAATGCGTTGCTTAGGTACGGGTTAACTCTACACAACGCAACAGGAAAGTTATTCTTTAATAAAGGTGATACACTTTCCTTTTTATAACACACATGTGATTTGACATTAAAATAAAATGCAGATACTTCTTTGACTGGCGTATTCCCTGTTGTGCTTTTCTAAAACACCTTCACATATGGTCTGCCTCATTCCTGAGAAATGACTTGCTGTTTATGTCATGCAAACAGAACAGATTGATTTTACAGTGAGTAAGGAGGGTGATGAATTGTACGTTGGAGAGAAATCCTTGTCTTGGCAATCTAAACACTTGAAAATAAATGTTACCTTTTGGAAAAGGCTCTCATGATACACCCATGATCCTTTCATTTCATGCCCCCTTTATAGGGGTTAAATAGATAACACACATGCAATCTCAGCAAACAGAAAGGGTGGTTATAATCACCTCAAAATATAATCTTTCTTTTTGGTGTGAAACATCCTGAAAACTAACAGGTCAGAAAATGGCAGAGTTGTCTCAAAGGAATCAACGCAAATATCAACTTCCACACTGCATCTGCAGTATGACCAGAATAAAACATTCCTGATCTTTGATAGACAAGCAGCATTGTTTTCTTATTTATCAAGTGAATCTTAAATATAAAATTCTTATGCTAAGAAGCTTTCTTCCATTTCTTTAGAATTTTCTGCACAATACAGTGTAAGTAATGTTGTGTGTTAACTTGTCTGACAATAAGTTAACCGTGTCTATTTGTGCATAATATTACTGTTTATAAATATCTCTCTCATACCATTTCTTTGGTACTCACAACAGCTTCGTGATACTGTTATCCCAGTTTTTCTGATTGTATGCCTGAAGTCCAGAGAGACTAGGGGGTCTATTTATCAACACTCAATCCATACCTCTCTTCTCTTCCTGTATAGCATGCCACTTCCCTAGCTAGCCTCAGATTCATATAGACATTATCTGGTGCATTCTGCAGCTTTTAAAATATAATATCTTAAAGTATACTCTACCGGCACGTGCCTCAGAGTTGGCTGGATGAGGAGTGAGAATGGGCTGCCACGGAGGAGAGATGTTAAGTCAGCCCTAAGATGGTTCATCAGAACAAAATGCCTATGGAGGTGTGTTCCTGACAGTAATTTATCAATGATCGCATGCAAGTAGGTGTTTATTGACTGATGTCTTTATCTCATTAGGCATGGCTAAAACATGGCCATGTATTTGTGCTGAGAAGAAATTAATCTTAGTGGCTAAGAATATA
Organism: Avahi laniger; assembly: GCA_963575035.1. Classification (NCBI taxonomy): domain Eukaryota; kingdom Metazoa; phylum Chordata; class Mammalia; order Primates; family Indriidae; genus Avahi; species Avahi laniger. Next base: position 7,425 of record CAUYSK010014683.1, on the reverse strand, counting down.
GGCTCTGGTGGCTAAGAATATAGGCTCTGGGGGCATAAAACCTAAAGTCAAACAATTTAGCTTTACAAGTTCATGGTTGAGTAAACTTAGACAAGTTTCTCAAACTCTTTGTACCTCATTCTCTTTATCTGTAAAATGATGCTAGTAGCATCTCCTTCATTTCAGTGAATTCAGATACATATGTAAAAATTGGAATAATGTTAATGCTTATAGCATATAGCAAAGACTCAGTAAATGTTTGCTGTTATGATTAGCTCAGGCTCCCTCCTGTCTAATATTCTCCACAACTCTCTGTTCTCCGGCCTATACTGTAACTATTAAAATAATGACCTGTTTATTTTGGGGAAACAAGTAAAGTATTTGGTAGTAACTAAGAGATCTTCAGCATGAAAATAGATGTTAATGGTATAAAAATAATATCAGAGGAGTAAACATGATGTGTTAGTTTTTTGTTGCTTTATAACAAACTACAAAAAATTAGCAGCTTAAAATAACACACATTTTTAAAATCTCACAGTTTCCATGGGTCAGGAGTCTGGGCACAGCTTAGCCGGGTCCTCTTCTCAGGGTCTCACAAGGCTGTAATCAAGGTTTTAGTGGGGCTGTGTTTTCATCTGGAGGTTTAACTGGGGAGGAATCCCCTTCACGCTCATTCAGGTTGTCGGCAGAATTTATTTCCTTGCACTATATAATGGAGAGTTTCAGCTTTTCTCTGGCTGTGGCCAGAAGGCTGTCTGCAGTTTCCAGAGATCACCTGTAGTCCCATGCAACGTGAACTTCTTCCTGTGGCTGCTTACTTCAAGAAGACCACAGGACAGTCTCACCTCAGGGAAGGCCAGGAATGCTCAGGGCTCTTGGATGAGCATTCTGTTGCTTATAGCTGATAGCAATCTTCCTAAGACAATTAACCTGCCTAAATGTAGTGCTGGTGTGGTGGACCCTCACACACACCGAGGAGCAGGCGTGTGTTCTTTCATTCAGTATTTAGCAGGTTTACATGGTGTCTGAGATTCTGGACAAATAATATTAGAATCTCTTTCAAAGGCTTTTATCTTGTTAAGTCAGGACCATCCGTGATAGTCTCTCATTTGATTTCAAAACCAACTGATTTGGGATCTAATTACTTCTGCAAAATCTCTTCACCTTTGCCATGTTCTATCGGCAAAAAGTAAATCACAGGTGCCACCCACACTCCGGGGCAGGGATCACACAGAGCATGCCCATCAAGGCAGGGATCACGGGGCCTGCTCACTGGGTCCGCATCTGTCTGCTGTGCAGGAAGACAATGGACAGGCTGCTGGTCCTTGCAGCACAGGGTAACTGCTTGGGTACTGGTGCGGTGATGAAGATTACAGCATGAGGAAGATTTCAGTCCGCTTTGCCTTTCGTTCATGTTTGCATTTACTTTTTCCCTAGGTGTGGGCCAGAGGCTGAAATGGCCCATGTCCCTGGTTGATCCCTCGTGGCCCAACTCCTACATTCCATAAACTCCCTTCTTCCTCTCAGAAGACTTTTTATTTTCTGCTTACTTTCTTTATGCCTTGATCATGTGGCCACAAAATACCATTTTCCTCTGTGGCCCCTCTCTGAAACCATATTACCTCCTGTACAGGTTTACGTTGGTTCTGTTTTTATGAATATAACTTTCTTTTTTGATTTTAAGTCTCGTGTCTACTTTTTATATTACTCTTGGTGCTCAATAAACTCATTTTAAAAGCTATTCTCTAACAGGGTTTGTCCCTGGTCATATATATATAGCTCATAATAGCTCTGATAAATTCTCTCATTTCCTGGACTCTATAGACCTCTAAATTTTGATTGATTAAAAAAAAATGGCATCACCTTTTTCCTCATCTATGTCTACATAAGTGAAATAACTATGTAAAATTGAGTGACCGTTGACCTCTACTAGGGTAATTTAAGGCTTCGATCCCTCTGACTTCCCTTTTGTTTGACAGCAGTTATGTGCTGTGTTAGGCACTGTTGGTTGCACCCCAGTGGCCATCCTATGCTCACCTTTCTTACTGGGGATGGTGCATCCAGTGATTGCACATGGTAGACACTTTCCGGTCTGTCATGCACTATGGGTGGTCATGGGCCCAGTTCTGGCCAGTGAGATGTGAGAAGATACCAGCTTGGGCCACCTTCCTTTCAGAAGGAAAGCAAGCAGAAAGAACTCCTATTTTCCACGCTTTCTTTCCTTCCCACTTGGGTCATTGCTGTAAGGATGTAATGCTGGAAGCTTCTGAAGACATCTTGCATGATGAGAGGAATAAAATGGGAGAGAAATCAATGCAGCACTTGGCTATGTTAAGCCACCACTTATCACCTCCCTCTACCTATTTGAAAGTTTCTTTTACATGAGATAATTAAATGCACTATTGTTCAGTCCTCTTGGATGAGCATTCTGTTGCTCGTAGCTGAAAGCAGTCTTACTGAGGCAATTAATCTGCATGTAGTGCTGGTGTGGTGGACCCCACACACTCCAAGGAGCAGGCGTGTGTGCATTCATTCAGTATTTAGCAGGTTTACATGGTGTCTGGTATTCTGGACACATAATATTAGAATCCTTTCATATTGCCTGGGATCCACCAAAGCATAGCATATAACTAGCTGCTTTTTAGTTCAGTACGATTTGGAAAATGAGCACAGTATGGTGCATGAGCTTCTTCTCCATAGATACCATGCTGATTCAGTTGGGGAGGTGGAGAATGAGGTGAATAGAATTAATTTAGCCAACTGTCTGGAAACCTAACATGACATCAGTGATAAGATTTAAATATCCAGGAGCTTCAGATTATGAGTCAATCCAAATTCAAGCTGCATGATTTAAATGATGAAAGGGCAAAGCTGGGCATGAAGCAATGTAAAGATTTATTTGATGCAAAAACTCAAATGACCAGTAAAATAGATAATGTGCTCTTGTAATAGTTTGCAAACAGCATCAACAAAACAATTGAATGGGTGTATTTTGAGCTTCAGGCATTGTAAATTCTTTCACTCTCATATACTTTATGCCTTCTTTAATAAACTGAAGAGTCTTGGGCCAGTTTCATCGGTGACGGTAGGTGGTCATTCATTTCACAATCCACTAATTTTCATGATTATTCAGTATTTTATGTTACCTAAACTGCTTTGGATTTTTTCTTACTCAAATTGTAATATGGCAATAGCTTATATGATTTCAGAATCATTAATTCAGTAGGCATTCTCAACATACAGGAGTTACTCCCCCATATCTCCAAACATGAACAAGAATGTAAAGGTCTTAAATATGCTGATGGTACATAAAAAGTTCTGAAATAGATATCAATGGTGTGTTAACCTAGTGTATCTTGTTGAAAAGATGCAGAATACTTAGAAAATTCCTGGGAAGGAAAATAATTGACATCAATTATACTGTGATCCTGCCATCGAAGAGAAAAATATATGTTTACCTTAAATTCAACCGAGTTCTTAAATAACATGGAACAAATAGTAAAGATGACGTTATTTAAGGTTTTAATATCTTTTGATTTTAAATACTTTCTGTGTATGATATTTTATGGGAATTTTCCAGAAATATACTGTAAGGCCTCCTAGAATTATGCTTCATTGCTCTGCTCTTCCTTTCTGACATATTCCTCCCTACCTAAAATCTGACACTCACTGACCACCTCCTGTTGGGCTCTCATGGAATATATGTAAATACATTCAGGGATGGACTACTTACTGTCTTTCAAAGTCATCCAATACATTTTGGGAAATGTTGATGGTTAAAAAGTTCTTTCTAATATTAAAATCTGTGATTTTGTTTTTCAAATTATTAGTATCAGTTTGACTCATTAAAAATCCCACATCAAAATCCAATCTATTTATTGCTCTATTTACCCTATGTTCATATGCATGTATGTAATCATCTAACTTAGTTATGCATTTATTTTTTCTCAAGGGGTAAGAATTCATTAAATATCATTTCGATCAATTAGTTATTGATTCTTGCATCTTAATTTCAATATCCCTCACCATCTTCTTATCTAGTTGCTCCAATAGTGATTAGAAATGTATCCCTAACAATATATAACTTTACACAGATACTTTAGAGGAACTCAAGGATGGGCAAAAATATTAGTTTCCACTTTTTAGGAACTCAAAAACTCATGTACACTGTGTTCATTGATGAACTAAAATATACCATGGTACCAAAATATCATTTATGGATTTGGTAGACATTACTCTGCCCTGCACCCCCCTCCCCCCGCCTAGGTAACCAGTTCTCTCTTTCTAGATACACAGAAGACTTGCTATTCCCTTTGCAGTTAATTGAGTTCATTTGAATTTTTCTGACCAATTGATTAAAGGCAGAAATATTATAGAGGTACACATGTTTTTGGTTATAGGTATCAATTTTGTTATGCTTGAGTCAGGGTTATAAATGTACCCATCACCCAGATAGTGTTTATTGTACACATTAGGTAGATTTTTGCCCATCCCTTTTCCCCTCCTCCCCCCTGCTTGATTTCTGCTGAGTTTTACTTCCCTCTGTGCACATGTGTGTTCATCAGTTAGTTCCAGTTTAATAGCAAATACATGTGGTATTTGTTTTTCCATTCTTTAGATACTTATCTTAGGTTAATAGTTTCCAGCTCCAAATTATTTCAAAAGGCCTTCATTCATCCTTCTTCATGGCTGCATAGTAACCCATAGTATACACATACCACATTTTGTTAATCCATTCATGAACTGATGGGCACTTGGGTTGATTCCACACCTTTGAAATTGTGAATTGTGCTGCAATAAACATTTGCACACAGGTGTCTTTTTGATAAAATGACTTCTTTTCTTTTGGGTATATAACCAGTAGTGGGATTGCTATATTGAATGGTATGTCTACTTTCAGTTATTTGAGCAATCTTCATGCTGTTTTCCACAGAGGTTGTACTACTTTGCAGTCCCATCAACAATGTATAAGCGTTTCTCTCTGCATCCATGCCAGCATCTATTGTTTATGAACTTTTTAAAAAGGCCATTCTGACTGGAGTAAGGCGATATCTCATTGTGATTTTAATTTGCATTTTCCTGATGATTAGTGAAGCATTTTCCTGATGATTAGTTGAGCATTTTTCATATGTTTATTGGCCATTTGTCTATCTTCTTTTGAAAAACTTCTGTTCATGTCTTTTGCCCATATTTTAATTGTTTTTTTTCTTGCTTATTTGCTTAAGTTTTTTGTAGATTCTTGTTATTAGCCATTTATTGGATGTATAGGTTGCAAATATTTTCTCCCATTCTGTATGTTGTCTATTTGCTCTATTGATTATTTCCTTAGCTGTGCAGAAGCTTTTTACTTTAATCAAGTCTGATTTATTTGTTTTTGTTGCTATGATTGTCATTGGAGTCATCTTCATAAAATTTTTTGCTTAGGGTGATATCTAGAAGAGCTTCTCCAACATTTTCTTCTAGAGTTCTTATGGTTTCATGCCTTAAAATTAAATCTTTTATACATCTTGAATTAATTTTTGTGAATGGTGAGAGATATGGATCCTGTTTCAGTCTTCTGCATGTGACTACATTTTTCCCAGCACCATTTATTGAATAGGGCTTCTTTTTCCCAGTGTATATTGTGGATTGCTTTGCCAAAAATCAGTTGGCTGTATGTGGATGGTGTTATAAATGGGTTCTCTGTCTGTTTCATTGGTTTATGTCTCTATTTTTGTGTCAATACCATGCTTTTTGGTTACCTTAGCTTTGTAGTATAGTTTGAAGTCTCATAATGTGATGCCTCCAGGTATGTTCTTTTTGCTTAAGATTGCTTTGGCTATTCAGGATCTTTTCTGGTTCCAAATGAAGCATAGAATTATGTTTCCTGGGTCTGTGAAATATGACATTGATATTTTGATGGGGATGCATTGAATCTATAAATCACTATGGATAGTATGTACATTTTAACAATGTTGATTCTACTAATCCATGAGCATGATATGTTTTTCCATTTGTTGTGTCCTCTGATATTTCTTCCTTAGTGTTTTGTAGCTCTTGTTGTAGAGATCTTTCATCTTGGTTAAGTATATTCCTAGGTAATTTATTTTCTTTGTAGCAATTGTGAATGTTAGTGAGTCTTTGATTTGACTCTCAGCTTGACTGTAATCGGTGTGCAGGAATGCTACTGATTCATGTACATTGATTTTGTAACCTGAGACTTTGTGGCATGTATTTATCAATGCCAGGCATCTCTTGGAGTCTTTGGGGTTTTCTAGATCGAAGATCATATCATCAGCAAAAAGCAATACTTTGACCTCCTCTTTCCCAATTTGGATACCCTTTATTTCTTTCTCTTGCCTGATTGCTCTGGCTAAGACTTCCAGCACTATGTTGAATAGAAGTGATGACAGTGGGCACTCTTGTCTTTTTCCAGTTCTGACTGGGAATGCTCTCAACTTTTCCCATTCAGTACAATGTTGGCTGTGGGTTCGTCATATATGTCTTTTATAATCTTGAGATATGTTCCTTCTATGCCTAATTTGTTGGGGGTTTTTATCATGAAAGGTGCAGATTTTGTTGAATGCTTTTTGTGACTCTATTGAGATGATCATATGGTCTTTGTTTTGCTTCTGTTTATGTGATGAATCACATTTATGGATTTATGTATGTTGAACCATCCTTGCATCCCTGGGATGAAGCCCACTTGGTCATGGTAGATTAATTTTTTGATGTGCCATTGAATTCGGTTTGCTAGTATTTTATTGAGGATTTTTGCATCTATATTCATAAAGTATATTGGTCTGTAATTTCTTTTTTCATTATGTCCTTTCCTGACTTTGGTATCAAGGTAATACTGCCTGATATAATGAGTTGGGGATGATTCCCTCCTTGATGTTATGTAATAATTTCTGCAGTAGGGGTACCAGCTCTTCTTTCTAGGTCTGGTAAAATTTGGGTGTAAATCCATCTGGTCTGGAGCTTTTTTTTTGTGGTTGAAAGGTTTTTTATTACTGCTTCATCTCATTGCTTGTTATTGGTCTGTTCAAGAATTCCCGATTGAAACCTTGGGAGGTTGTGTGTTTCTAGGTATTTGTCCATTTTCTTTATGTTTTTGAATTTATGTGTGTAGAAATTTTCTGCATTCACAGATGATATTTTGTATTTCTGTGGTATCAGTTGTAATATCTACTTTTTAATTTCTGATTGAGCTTATTTTGGTCCTTTCTGTTCTATTTTTGGTTATTCTATAGGAAGAGGTCTCTCAATTTTGTTTATCTCTCAGAAGAACCAACTTTTTGTTTCATTCTTTTTTTTGTATTTTTGTTTCCATTTCATTTAGTTCTGCTCTGACTTTAGTTACTTCTTTTCTTCTGCTGCATTTTGGTTTTGTTTGCTCTTCCTTTTCTAGTTTCTTGAGACATGTCATTAGAATGTCGATTTGTGATCTTTCTGTCTTTTTGATGT